>JAVKPL010015914.1:0-131645 GCA_032173675.1 Gastrolobium villosum
ATTCAACCAAATCAGAATGAGGAGGAGCTACATCCCCAAGACTGCATTTAGGACGCACGAAGGTCATTACGAATATTTGGTGATGCCTTTTGGCCTCACCAATGCTCCTTCTACGTTTCAAGCCCTTATGAATGATGTGTTAAGGCCTTTCCTCAGGAAGTTTGCTTTAGTATTTTTTGATGACATTCTTATATACAGCAAAAGCCGTGAGGAACATCTAGTTCATCTGAAACAGATTTTTCAAGTCCTTCGTGAGCATGTGCTGCTGGCTAACAGGAAGAAATGTAGTTTTGGAAAGGAGCATGTGGAGTACTTGGGGCACATTATCTCGGCTGAGGGAGTTCAGGCAGATCCGAATAAGATTAGTGCCATGGTTAATTGGCCTGCCCCAAAGAATGTTAAAGCATTAAGGGGTTTCTTGGGGCTCACTGGATATTACAGAAAATTTGTCAAGGACTATGGCAAAATTGCCAAGCCTTTGACCGATTTACTAAAGAAGAATGGGTTTAAATGGGATCATCTTGCTGAACAGTCATTTATACGGCTGAAGGAATTAATGAGTACAGTACCGGTTCTTGCACTACCAGACTTCTCTAAGGTGTTTACAGTGGTCACCGATGCTTCTGGGCGGGGTATAGGAGCAGTACTGACACAAGATGATAGGCCTTTGGCTTACATTAGCCAAGGTTTCTCTCACAGGGCTCAAAATAAGTCAGTATATGAAAGGGAATTGATGGCTATTGTGTTTGCGGTACAGAAATGGAGACATTACTTGATGGGAAGACATTTCATAGTTAAAACTGACCAAAAGAGCTTGAGATTCCTTTCTGAACAACGGATTCTGGGAGAAGACCAACAAAAATGGACCTCCAAGCTATTAGGCTATGATTTCGAAATTCAGTATAACCCGGGAAGACAAAATCAGGTTGCAGATGCTCTCTCTAGGCAAATGCAAATGACCGTGGTATCTCAAATACAATTGCCTGATTTGACTCAATGGGAGACTGAGGTCCAGCTTGATCCACAGCTCAAAAAAATCATGCAAGATCTCATGGTTGATCCACAACAACATGTGGGATTTAAATTGACAGGTGGGAGGTTGTTTTTTAAGGATCGGTTAGTATTATCTAAAGACTCCAGATTTATTCCCCTTTTACTCAAAGAATTTCATGACTCGTCCGTAGGGGGTCATTCGGGTTATTTCCGTACTTATAAGAGGATGGCTGGTCTAATCTATTGGGAAGGTATGAAGCGTACCATTCAGAATTATGTGGCATCTTGTGAGGTTTGCCAACAAAACAAGATTCAAAATCTTTCCCCTGCAGGGTTGCTACAACCCCTCCCAATACCCACCCGGGTTTGGGCTGATATCTCCATTGATTTTGTGGGGGGGCTGCCACGGGCCTATGGTGTTGATACAATTTTTGTAGTAGTGGATCGTCTCACCAAGTATGCTCATTTCCTTCCCTTAAGTCACCCTTATACGGCTAAAGATGTGGCTGACTTGTTTATTAAGGAGGTCGTTCGACTCCATGGCTTCCCTCTCACCATTGTCTCGGATAGAGATAGAGTGTTTTTGAGTTCGTTCTGGTCCGAATTATTCAAAAGTGCCGGCACTAAGTTACATTATAGTACGGCTTATCACCCGCAAACAAATGGTCAAACGGAAGTGGTTAATCGCTGTTTGGAGACATATTTGAGATGTTTCTGTAGTCCTAAACCCAAAAGCTGGCCTAAATGGGTACATTGGGCTGAATTTTGGTACAACACTACCCACAAGGACTCAACCGACATGACCCCATTCAAAGCCTTATATGGTAGTGATCCTCCTAATGTTTTTACAGATGTTCAGAACGGTTCAACAGTTGATGTTGTTTGTCAGCTTCTTCGTGAACGCAATCTCATCCTTACTGAATTACAGCAGCAGCTTTTAAAGGCTCAAAACCGCATGAAAGTGCAGGCTGATCAACATAGGAGGGATTTACAGCTCAATATTGGTGATCTTGTTTACTTAAAGCTACAACCATACCGGCTCAAGACTATTGCTCGAAAGGTTAATGAAAAATTAAGCCCACGTTATTATGGACCTTATCCGATTCTTGACCGCATTGGTGAGTCAGCTTATAAACTGAAACTACCGGATGATTGCAAGGTCCACCCTGTGTTCCATATATCGCTCCTTAAGCCGGCAACATGCCCTCGGCCCAATTCACAGCCCTTGCCTTCTGCTTTAACAGAAGAATGGGAGTTAAAAGTGGAACCAGAATCATTGGTGCAGTGGAGACGAACCAGCAAGGGGTCTTTGGAAGTGCTAATCAAGTGGGTTCATCTACCTGAGTTTGAAAATACATGGGAGACTTTCTCTGTCATCAATCGCCAATTCCCCAATTTCAACCTTGAGGACAAGGTTCTTAAAATGGGGGGAAGTATTGATACAGCCCAGCCCACTAAAGTATACAAAAGAGATAAAAATAGGAGAGTTTGGGCCTCTATTGTGGGCTCTAGTGCTGACTCAGCAACAAACTCAGCAACAAATACAGCAAAAGATGCCCATCCTACCCTCCAACAGAATGTGGAGCTGGCACCAATTGGTTAAAAAGGGGAAGCATGGTGTTGTAGTATCCATCAAGTAGCGTTTTCAGGACTGAGAATTAGGAGAGCGTGGAGTCTCTCGAATACTCCTCATTATCTTCTTTTCTTGTTATTCTTTATCTTCATGTCAACATTTGTTTTGTTATTTGAGATACATTGAGTAGTGTGTTGTTAATTTGTTCCAAAGAGTGATAGAAATACTATTTGAATACAAATACAGATCCATCTATACAATGATTTGAACCTTTTTTCCAGAAATATTAGTGTGAATCGGTTCTTGGTTAAGAGGTCTGTATCAGATTACTATCAATTCCTCTTGTATCTTGATATTTAACATGGTATCAGAGCCTCGCCGTCCCCCACTTTCTCTTGTGGACTCTCTTAGCACAGGTAGGTTGGGCCTGTTGCATCATCCACTCTTCAAGCCCAATGGGCTCTCGTGTGAGGGGGCGTGTTGAGATATATAGTCCCACATTGGTTGTATGAGCAACTAATGTGGAGTTTATAAAGCCTTGGGCACTCCCACCCTTTGAGCTAACTTTTGGGGTGGTGTATCCCAAGGTTCTTTACATGGTATCTAGAGCCTAACAAGAGGAATCTTAATCCGCTTAACTTAGTTCACTTTTCCATAATTTCAATATGGTTATAGAGAGATATCACCCTCCTTGAGGGATTCTCGTTGTTATTTCTTTTTCGGGTTTTTCTTAGTATGCTCTGTGACTGCAGCTTAGACTGATCTGTCACATCAGAAAAGAATGATCCTTGGGAAGCTGTTGGGTTGACCGCCATTGATCGACCACCGTTGACTGCCGTCTCCGTTGACTTTTTTGATGACTTTCTGGCGACTTTTCTGACGACCCACTAGCGTCTCCGACGACCCACCGCCGTCTCCGGCGACTTTTCCGATTATGTGAAGCTTTTTTTTTTTAATCTTCTTTCTTCCCAAGATGGACTATTTATTCTATTCATCGTCCTCTTGAGGGGAGCACCTTCCATGTTGCTGATGGTCATTCCAGCACAGTTGTCTTTGCCGATGATAATTCCGGCTCCGAAGTTCCTCTTGAGGGGGAGCACTTTCCATGTTGCTGATGGTCATTCCAGCACAGTTGTCTTTGCCGATGATAATTCCGGCTCCGAAGTTCCTCTTGAGGGGGAGCACTTTCCATGTTGCTGATGGTCATTCCAGCACAGTTGTCTTTGTCGATGATAATTCCGGCACCGAAGTTCCTCTTGAGGGGGAGCACCGTCCATGTTGCTGATGGTCATTCCAGCACTGTTGTCTTTGCCGATGATAATTCCGGCATCTTCCATACCGTCGTCCATGTTGCTGATGGTCATTCCAGCACAGATGTCTTTGCCGATGATCATTCCGGCATCTTCCATGTTGATGTTCATTCCGACGCCATTTTTAGCACATTGTTGATTTTTGGTTTCTCATATAGGAGATTTATTTTGATGTTATGTTACTTGGTCATTTCATTTTGTTGATGTAGCACTGTTGCTTTTGGTTCCTAATAGGAGTATTATTTATGTATCAAGCTTGTAGCATATGATCTATATGCTACAGCTTGAGGGGGAGTGTTAAGAGTGTTAGTGTTAGAATAGTGTAGAAGTCCCACATTGTGTGTGTCTCATTGTATTCTTTAATTGGTTTGCTATATAATAGAACCAATGTTGTGTAGTTTAACACAACAAGGATTACTATCAATTCCTCTTGTATCTTGATATTTAACAAATATTAGTAATGCCAAAGGCTAATGTCCTACGATCGAGCTAAATTCCTTAGGTACCAACAAATCAGTAAAAGCCACATAACAAATCATGGTGTCCTTTACAAAAAAACCTAATTGCAAATTATAATTTGTTTTCCATTTGAAGATTAGATGTGCTTCAGCTACTTTCATTTCAGGTTCTGATAATGTGCGCAACTGCAAAACTGGGAAGCGAAATGCCCATTGCCAATTATGATTGCTGATTGGTGGAAGTCCAATTAACAGATCTATGATAACATATAAGCACATTAAGTTAGTAATAAAATTCTAAACATATTCAATTAACGCCTATCTCTCTTCTTCCTATGTTAAACATTCTAAATACATTAAATTAACACCTATCATCTTTTAAGAGTGACATTAAACTTAAAATTTCGTGTTTCTAGTTTCTACTTTCACAACTTCATAAAGCCATGGGAACTTAACTTATAATAATTAGAATGGAAGCACAAAATGATTATTATATGCATTCCCAATTACCATAGTCAATTAAAATAATAATAACACTGAAATTAAAGACAAGTTCTTAAGCAAACCTCATCACCCGAGGACCGAGTTCTATCCCTCAAGGGTCTGAGACCCATCACAGGACGAAGAAACAGTAGAACAACCCACCATCCAAATACAATCTGGAACAAAATTCCCAGCACCTTCCTCCTCTTAAACAACCAAAGCTCCAACCTTTCAGTGGAAACCATATCAAATTCCAAAAAGTTCAACTCCAATTCAACAACCCACTTCTCAGTTGAAGCTGATTAGAAGGAATCCAGTGGAATAAACAAAGACCCACCATAGCAAATAGCTTAAGAAAGAGGGAAAAAATAAAGGGTTGCTTCAGATGGAGTAAAAAAGCAAGAACAAACGGTTCAAGAGGGAACTTGATCAGATATAGAAAGCGAAAGACCAACGACTTAATTGGTCACCAAATGCAATTTTAGAGGTAAAAAGATGCCTCCACCAGCATAGTGATTGCACCAAATGTAGCTTATATTGCACTAATCAATAATCAATAATAATAATAATAATAATAATAGCAAAAAATTATGGCTTCGGATTTGGGTTTGGAGCATAGATTTTTGTTTCTAAGGTTTTGTAATAGTGACGGTTGACGAGTTTCTGGTAAACGGAGGTCACGCTGGCTCTGCTTGGAGAGGAGGAAAAGAAGTTGATCACACTCTATTATGGAGGTTTAATGCACGCGCCAAAAAATATTAGTCTATTCATACGTGAGTTTGTGACTAGGGGTGAACGTGGGTCGGGCCGGCCTATAGGTGCCTACGGCTCGGCCTATGTTAGATCAAACTTGATCTAGTATATTTCATAAAATGGGCCGGATTTGAGCCTTGAAAAAAATTGTTTAATAAAAAGGCCGTAGGCCTACTTTCACAAGATCTGACCTATAAGCCTACCGACTGGTTTGTATTGTACTATTTATTTTAAATAAAATAAAATATAGTAAGTATGCCTCGAAGAAAAAATAAAATATATAAGTTTAATCAATTGCAATTATTTTTAACTTAATTATATTCGATTATATTTTAATAGAAATCTAACTTTATTTCTTATATAGGACGAACCAACATCTCAGCATGTTAAATTGTGTATATGAATATATTAAAAGATTTTTAGTAGAGGTTATACTTACTACAAGCATCATGATGTGTTTGTTGGATTCATGTAGTTATTTTAATTTACATAGTATGGATTTGTTTGTTGGATCTGATGAAATATATGTTATTTAGTTTGAGCATTTTGCTTTTGAAAATGACTTAAATGCAGATTTTATGAGCTTTGTTGTGATTCGTGATTCTGTTTGGACGTTCAAATTATGATTTTTGGTTTAGCAATAGAATTCGAGTATTTTGTAAAGTTGATTTATGGTTCTGCTTGGAAGTTAAAAATTAAGAGGCTAACGGGTTAGGTCAGGCCATTTGTTTTTTATAAACGGGCCAAGACAGACTAACAGTTAGACTCGTACAAGGCTTGGGCCAGGACAAATTGAATTTTTTTGGCATAGTCTTGGACTTTTCGGAATAAAGTTTGGCCCAACCCAGCCCACTTTCACCCCTATTTGTGACTCATAATATTAATAATATAAGAGAGTAGAATAAATGATACTTTTTATGATTGATAAATAATGTTAATTTTCTCAAACGGAATATACCAAAGAATACTACTCAATCAATTATTAAAGAATTTCTCCAAATAAATGCTTTACTTTTACTTTTACTTTTGTTTATTAATTCATGTGTTAGGATATAAATGTGATATAATCCTCCATTAGTTGATAATGGATTAAATATAATGTCCTAAATTAATTAATTTGAATGACTCATGAAGATAATGTCCTAAGATTTTGGATTGAAATATATTGTTGTGCTCACATGGTATGATCAATGTAGCTTTACTGAATGATAGTTCTTCCTTGTTATCGAATCCTCCTTACCCACCCAAAAGCATGATTTACTTAAGTCTTGGTGTCTTTGTAAATCATTATTAATATTTTAATGATATTACACTACGAAAATTTTAATATAAATATATATTTAACCAAAGAATTATGTACATTAATTTAATTTTTTATGTCTCTGATATAGTTGCCCTTGTAATGATTCCTATATCTGGTGGCTCATTTTATTTTGTCCCCAACAAGATATGTTATTCTAAGGGGGCTTAGATTATAAATCGACCGGGTAAGATAGTAAATATCATATTCATCTTATCCCAAATGTAGTTTTATGCTTTTTCTATGAATTTTGCTTATCAGTTAACCCTTGTCATTGACCACAATCACCTTCTCTATCAACCATTACCATGAGCTACCAATCTCCACCACTATCCCTATTTTTGTTAGCTTTCTGCCACTCCTAACTACCATTAGTTAGCTACCACAATTGTCACAGACCATAGCTGGCGTCGTTGTCTCCACCGTTCCTGCCACCATCGCATTAATCACCACTGTCGTTGTCATCACCATTGGCTATCGCTTCCACCTACTACCACCACCACAATCAACCAATCACTGCCACTCTTAAGCATTATAAGGCACCAACCATCATTGCCATCATACCGCTATTAATCAATCACCACAATTGCCATCAATCATCACCAACGCTACCGCCACCATGCATTGCGATTATCCCCTACCACTCTCTAGGGCCACTGCCACCCGACATCAATATTGATAATTAGTTTAAAAGATAGTATTTAAAAAAATTATTTGGTGATAATATAAATTTTTATTTTGAAAATTTTGTAAGTTATTTTTGTATTTTAATATATCATTTCAAATTATGACTTTTTTTTAATAATTTAAATAAAATTAATGTGTAAATAAGTTTAAAAAATAATTTAAAAAATCACTTTTAAAAAATAATATGAAATTATATCTAAAAAAAGTTATTTATCATACATAATATCATATAGTTCACCTCAAATACATGATAAAATAATATTATATTATCAAACTGATTATCTAGTAAACATGAAATATAAGATAGGATATATGGTTATTATCTAGTACACATGAAACTTGAGATAAGATATCCACTTATGATATATATAAATATATATGGTTTTATAATTAATGAGAGGTGAAACTTTTCTATACATCCTTCGATTTTCGTGCTGATATGGGTCCCACATATTCTCATGTAACATGAGAGTTAGAACTTTTTTATACACCTTTGATTTTCATGCTGATATGGGTCTCACATATGATTTTTTCTAACACATGAGTCACACGTGCTTTTTATCTCTATGACATGACATTTCAATTCTCATGCAAAATGAGAATTATAAAACTCACACACACACACACATATATATATATATATATATATATATGAGGTAGGATCATTTGACATCTCATCCGAGAGCTGTTAGATCAAAAAAGATCAACGGCTCTGATTTGTAAGCATGTGACACCGTTAATCTTTTTTGATCTAACGGCTCTCAGATGAGGTGTCAAAGTTGAAATTTGACACCGGTGTCAAATCTACCTCTATATATATATATTATGGGTAAAGTGTGTATCATTTTAAATGATGTAAAGTTATGTCATTTTAAGAGAGAGAAAGAGATAGATAAAAGAGGAGAGAAAGTTCAGAAACAAAATAAATGTGCAGGTCCCACCTCTTTGTGAGAGTGAAAGGATATAAGTTGTGTCATTTAAAAGGATAAACACTTTTCCTATATATTATTCATCTTTATCCTATATTTTTCCACCAAATTGTCATTTAAGATTAAATTTTTAAATCAAACGATGATAGCTCAATTGATAGCAAGAAAATTAAGTAAGTGGAAAGGAAAGGGTCTCAGTTCGATCTCCACATGCCACCTTTGAGAGGGGTTTAAATATCTTTATCCTGACCCGCCTAGCATGCCGGATCAATGTCATAGGCGACTCAAAAAGTCAATATTTGTGAAGATAATTAAGATTGAGTTAACTAAAAATATAAAAATAAACTTTTAAACATCGCAACAGATGCTTGTGATGTGGTCAGGACTAAAATTAGGTGTTAGTTACCCTAATAAATATAACTTTTCTTTGGATTTTACGTTAATTTTGTTTTGGTGGATGTACAAATATGGTTATGTATCAATCTCTCTCCAACTAACATTGGTTGCGACGTTTTTCAATTCAAGGGTTATTTAACTGTACTCATTTATATTTGGGGTTTATATCTATCATATCATATGACATCAAAAATTTTCCTACACACATAATATTTTGTGGGTCCACACTTTAAAAAAAAAAAAAACCAAAACTAATGCACGCAAAACAAATCTCTATAATATTTCACAATCATCTTTCCTACAACATAACTCTTATAAAACCTTTATATTTTATATACATATTTCCAAAAGAAACAAACAGTAAGGCAGGTAATTGAATTGTATATATGTCGTTCTCTGATAATGCATATATCTTTCTATACATTTCTATTGTGAAGTTTTCTCTGAACAAATGAACAATTACTTCTTCTTCTTGTTTTTTTTTTTTTAATACGAACAATTACTTCTTCTTTTTCATTTAATGATTGCGAATGGTTTATTGAGGTGGTGTGCCGATTTAAAAGTAGTAAGCTCGCACATATGAACCCAACGGATGAATTTTAAATTCGAGAAAGAATATTATAATAGAAAGAAAAATATTTCTTCTTACAACATAGGATAAAATTATCTTCTATAATTCTCAAATAATGTCATTTTAAGAATTTATAAAAAAACATAGGGTATTTTAGTAATTATATTTTCTTTGTATATCATATAATTTTACTAAAATACCCTGTATTCTTTCCAAAACCCCTAAAATTTTACTTCATTATAAAATTGCAAGAAATAATATTATTTTATGTTATTGAAGAAACGTTAACCCCTAACAAGAAAGTCCACATAAAAATATGATGAGGAAAGAAAACCCAAAAAATGATGCCCATGATCGAAGCAGCTTTGACCGCTATAAAAGCCCGCACGAAAACTTGGTCTTTGATCTGGGCCTCAAAGATTGAAATGGTCGGTAATTACTCATTGTGCTTTTAACTCTTTTGATTCTCTAATCAATCTCTTGGCTTTTCTGAAAACAAATATAATTTGCAGGCTTTTAATACTCTTCATCATAGAACATTAGAACATGCTAAGAATCTAACTCTATATAATAAAAATAAAATCTCTATGGTATTTTTTATTATGCTCTCTTTTTCTATATGACAAAAGCACTTCTTTTAACACGCATAAACTAATTACTTTCGAAGATAAACGTTCATTTAAATTCTTCATTATTTGTCTGTTATCTATTAATTACCAACTTTTTCCGTTTTACAAATTTCAATTACTTATTTTTTTAGTGAGAATAAATTTTAATTTCAAATAAGATTGAATATCATTTCTAAGCTAATTAATATGAAATCTGCATCTATATATATTAAATTAAAAGCGACTAATTAGTGTTTACAAATAAAAAAAGCGACTAATTAGTATATTAATATGTAAATTTTCTGAAAATCATACATGTCATTTTTTATTTTTTAAATTAGTTATGCATATTTTATATATAATGATACAATCCCTCCTAAATTAATGACTTATTGTAGAGAACATTTCCTCGCTTGATGTAACATCCCGGGCGCTGACGAGGGCGGGGAGTGATCGCCGGTGTGCAAGGGCACGGACAAGGAGCGGCTCCTGGCAGGCTTCCAGCGACGGGGGTACATGAATGAATCGAATAACACCGGAAAGAGAGGGATTCCAGAGACTGTGCTGGTATGGGACAGTACAGTTGGGAATGACTTATAAGAATTAATTGGTACTACCTATACTAACAAGATGCATCTACTTTTCGGTAGCCCGGATCGGAAGAACTCCACAGTTAAGCGTGCTTGACTTGGAGCAATTCTGGGATGGGTGACCTCCTGGGAAGTTTTCCTGGGAAGTGTGCGAGTGAGGACAAAGCATGCTGAAAAGTCTCGTGTTAGTGTGTAGGGACAGTCGTTAATCCTTGCAAGTTGTCAGGCGTTACAAGTGGTATCAGAGCAGGACCTCTCATCCAGTACGGTGTGGTTCGAGGACGAACCAGGCGGAAGCTGGTGGGCATGTAACATCCCGGGCGCTGACGAGGGCGGGGAGTGATCGCCGGTGCGCAAGGGCACGGACAAGGAGCGGCTCCTGGCAGGCTTCCAGCGACGGGGGTACATGAATGAATCGAATAACACCGGAAAAAGAGGGATTCCAGAGACTGTGCTGGTATGGGACAGTACAGTTGGGAATGGCTTATAAGAATTAATTGGTACTACCTATACTAACAAGATGCATCTACTTTTCGGTAGCCCGGATCGGAAGAACTCCACAGTTAAGCGTGCTTGACTTGGAGCAATTCTGGGATGGGTGACCTCCTGGGAAGTTTTCCTGGGAAGTGTGCGAGTGAGGACAAAGCATGCTGAAAAGTCTCGTGTTAGTGTGTGGGGACAGTCGTTAATCCTTGCAAGTTGGCAGGCGTTACACTTGACTTACAGCTTGTGCAACAAGTGCTAATGCTGACTCAACAAACGGTTAAGGCATGATAGCGTGCGACTCTTTGGGCAATTGAGACTAAGGCTTTTAGGAGAGATCATGGGCTTTCCAACTACTCTGAACCTATCTTTGATTTCTTTATTTTGTAATCTTTTATGGTGTAATACTTATTGGATATTTACTTGTAATTGATACTGATATTGTTGATTGAGGAATTATATACAAATTGTCTTTGTCTTCTGGTTTATTTTAGAGGTTGTTGGTTGAGTTTGCTATAATTTGGTATCGAAGCTTTCTTTCCCATGAGCATTGAATGGTTGTGACGAGAACAATGGACCACTATATGGAAGTAATAGAGGTGAGAATTGGGAGGACTGAGGAATGAACACAGTGAGTAGAAGTTGGATTAGCGGAGGTATTAAGAGGGATGCAAGATTTGACTACTGTTAGAGATGATCGTTGTGCCAGAAGTTGTTTGCGCAGGGAGCACGATGAATGAAGGAGCAAACACTCCACAAACCTTTCGGGCGTAGAAAATAGAAAGGATAATCGTGGTGAGATTATGAGGCGAAGGCTAGAATCTCCACCCTTCTATGGCGAGGGAGCTTATAACTGGTTAACGCAAGTGGATAGATACTTCGAGGTGAATCTGATGATGGATAGGGAGAAAATGTGAGCCGCGATGATCGTCCTTGAGGGAGAAGCTCTCCACTGGTGTCAATGGTGGGAGAAAAACACAACCAATACTTCTTGGGGACTATTTCATGCTAAAATTTTGAGCCGCTTCCAATCGTATTTAGAAGGGAACCCACTCCGCGAGATGCTGAGTTTGCAACAAGTGAGGAGTGTTCAAGACTACGAAAGAGGGTTTGAGAGGATAAGTGGGTGTTTGGATTTCGTCAACGATGAAGTCCTTCGAGGTATTTGGCTGAATGGATTGTCGAGTTGCCTCAGAGAGGAGCTTTTGTTACACCCTTTGGATAGCTTTTCGTTGATAATGGAGAAGGCATAGCGTATTGAGAGGAGGAATTAGGCTTAGACGGCTGAAGGCTTGTGCATCTGGGCCTTCTGGGTCAGGGAATCTCAACTCGTTTGAACACGGTTTATAATAATTTAGGGTCATCGGGTTTGGGTTCTGGATTAAATAACCGGTGAACAAGATCCACCCAAAACAACCTTAACATGTCGAATCCCTTCACAAGAAAATCCCAAATCGCAACCTAATCTTAGTTCATCCAATCAACCTCAGCAAAATGCTGAGAGTCAGGCAAGCAAAAACGAACTAGCAAGCATAACTACAAGATCATTCTCGCAAGGGATTGTGCTTTCATTGTGATGAGCGGTGGAATCCAGGTCACCGCTGTAAGATGAAGCAGCTATACCTACATGTGGTAGATGATGGAGAGGAAGAAGGTGACATGCAAGGTGCAGAGGCAAAGACAAACAACAATGATATGAAGAAAGAAACACTAAAACTATCATCTCAGAGCTTGTTGGGGCTAACGTAGAGTAAAGCCATGCGACTTTGGGGAGAGATTGGAGGTAATTGAGTGGTGATTCTTATTGATAGCAGGGTTTCACATAACTTCATCAAGGAAGAGACAGAGCAAGAGAGCTTCGAATGGAGACGAAGGTCACTTTCAGGTACAACATCAAAATTAGAAACAGAGATCTTGTGCACTGTATCCAGGTTTTTTAAGGAGTGAAGATACAATTTCAGGGGATTGATGTTGTTCAGGACCAATTCTTGTTCAAACTTGGACGAGTAGATGTAGTGTTAGGCATGGAATGGTTACAAGGGCTGGGTATGATCAAGGAAAATTTCCGTAAGCTCACTCTAAGCTTCAAACAGGATGGACAGAGGGTGCTTATTTGAACGGAACCAGAACTCTTTCACGTGGAGGCTTCTTTCAAGACTGTTATGAAAGCCATCAGGAACGATGAGCAAGGAATTGTTCTACATCCATTTTTTTTTGGGGGGGGGGGGTCTTTGTCTATTCTAGAAAGTCAGAAAGGGTGGAAGAAGCTAGAATATTTGCTTGGTGATTTGACGATTTTTTTATTGTTCCATCAAGTCTCCCTCCAAAATGCAGCAGAGACCATGCTATAATCCACAATTCTAGAAGTGAAGTCCCCAATATTCGGCCCTACAGGTACCATTTCTATCAAAAGGATGAGACTGAAAAAATGTTAACGAGTTGTTGAAGTCTGGTATGTTCGGCCTAGCATAAGTCTTTATTCAAGCCTAGCGATTTTAGTGAAAAAAAGAAGACAATAGCTAGCGGGTTTGCATTGATTATAGGAAATTAAACAAAATGACAATGCCAGATAAGTTTCCAATGCCTGTAATAGATGAATTAATAGATGAAATTGGTGTTGCTAGAATCTTTTCTAAGCTTGATATGAAGTTCGGGTTCAACCAAATCCGAATGAGAGAAGAAGATGTCGAAAAAACAATTTTCAGAACCTATGAGGGTCGTTACGAATATCTCGTAATGCTCTTTGGATTAAGTAATGTCATTTCTAATTTCCAATCCTTAATCAATGAAGTTCTCAAACCTTATCTTCGCAAATTTGCTTTAGTATTCTTCGATGATGTTTTGATATATAGTCACTCGGAGGAAATTCATATTCAACACCTTCGAAAGATTCTGGAGGAGCTAAAGAGGCAACAATTGTACACAAATATAAAAACGTGCTTTCGAGCAATCTCAAGTTGAATACTCAGGCTATATTATTTTCTCAAAAAGGGTTACAGTCGATCCTACTAAAATCATTTCTATGCGAGAATGACTTGTCCCCAAGGATATTAAGGGGTTAAGAGGCTTCCTTGGCTTAACCGGGTATTATAGGAAATTTGTCACAGGGTATGGCATATTGGTGAAGCCTTTGACTGACTTATTGAAAGAAGATGCTTTACATTGGAGTGAGGAAGCTCAATCATCCTTTGACCAACTGAAATTAATCATGTGAGATCTGCCCACTCTTACCATGCTTAATTTTAATAAGCTGTTTATAGCTGCACTCATACAAGATGGAAGGTCTTCGGTATTCATTAGCTAGGGGTTTTCCCCAAGGGCGCAACAAAAGTCAATATATAAAAAGGAACTGATGACTCTGGTTTTTGCAGTCTAAAAGTGGCGCCATTACCTTTTGGGGAGACATTTCGTGACCAAAATTGATCACAAAAGCCTTAAATTCCTTATGGATCAACACATGTTAAGGGAGTACTAGGAAAAATGGACATATAAACTTCTTGGATTTGACTTCGAGGTTCAATACTACCTGGGGAAAGAAAAAGCGGTGGCGAATGCTCTTTCGCGAAAAGGGATAGATTATTCCATTATTAGTAGTAGGGCTGCTTATTATAGAGAAAATTGAACAAGAGCAGGGGGAAGATTCTAAACTTGGCAGATTATTTTGGATTTAATTGAAGACCCGTCTAAGCATCCAGGATTTCATATTTCAGGTGAGAAGCTGACTTATAATGACAGAATAGTGATCCTAAAGAATTCTAAACTCATTGAATTATTACTCAAGGAGTTTCATGATACCCCTGCTGGAGGCCACTCTGGTTTCTTTAGAACATTTAAAAGAATATTCAACCTGGTTTATTGGGACGGGATGAAGAAAGATATACAGGGATACGTTGCGAGCTGTGTTATTTGTCAGCAAAGTAAAGCTTCTAATTTGACCCATAATGGCCTCTTACATCCTATTCCTATTCCAAGTTAGGAAACGCTAGATATCTCCTTTGATATTGTAGGAGGACTACTTAAGGCTTGTGGGGTCGATACTGTATTGGTGGTAGTTGATAGACTTACCAAATACGCCCATTTTAAACCACTTTTTCACCCCTATATTGCTCAGGGTGTGGCTCTGATTTTTATTAAAAATATTGTCAAACTGCTCGGCTTCCTAATCACCATAGTATTAGACAGAGATCATATGTTTCTTAGCGATTTCTGGTCAGAATTGTTTAAACAGGTTGGCACTTTATTAAAATATAACACCGCTTACCACCCCTAATTTAATGGGCAAACAAAAATAGTTAACAAATGCTTGGAGACATATCTTAGGTTTTTCTGTAGCCCTCGATCGAAGCAATGACCAAACTGGCTACATTGGGCTGAATATTGGTATAATACCACATAGAAGTCGTCCACAGGTGTTTCTCCTTTTAAGTCCATGTACGTTTCTGATCCCCCATCTCTATTTCGATGGGACATACTATCCAAGTGGCTGAAGTGGACCGGATGTTACATCAAAATGATGTTATTTTAGGGGAATTGCAGCAACAACTGACAAAGGCACAAAATTGTATGAAAGTCCAAGTGGATAAACATCGGAGTGAAGTGGACCGGATGTTACATGAAAATGATGTTATTTTAGGGGAATTGCAGCAACAACTGACGAAGGCACAAAATTGTATGAAAGTCCAAGTGGATAAACATCGGAGGGACGTCTAATTGGATGTAAATCATATGATTTATCTAAAAATCCAGCTATATAGACTTAAATTTTAGCTCAAAGAGTTAATGAAAAGCTCAGCCCCCATTTTTACGGACTCTAGAGGGTGTTGGCAAAAGTGGGTACAACAGCCTATAAGCTTGATCCGCCTCATTCCTGTCTTATACATTCTATTTTCCATGTGTCTTTACTTAAGAAGGAACTTTTAAATTCGGATTTGACCAAGTTCAACTTCTTCCACCAATGCTGACTGAAGACTTTGAATTAATGGTTGAACCCACAGAGGTGCTGCAGTGGAGGAAGACAACAGGTGGTGCCATAGAGTTCTTGATTCGTTGGAAAAATCTCCCTTCGTTTGAAGACTCCTGGGAGGATTCTTACATGCTGAATTCTTAGTTCCCTTGGTTCAACCTTGGGGATAAGGTTCGCAATTTTGGGAGGAGTATTGATACAATCCCTCATAAATTAAAGAATTAACGTAGACAATGTTTCAAAGAATTACTCTTAACTTATCAACTGGTGCAACAAAGTGCTAGTGTTGACCCAGCAAATAGTTAAGGCATGAGAATAAAAGGGAATCAGGGAGTATAGCATGCGACTCTTTGGGCAATTGAGACTAAGGCTTTTTAGGAGAGATCAGGGGCTCTCCAACTACTCTGAACCTATCTTTGATTTCTTTATTTTGTAATCTGTTATGGTGTAATACTTATTGGATGTTTACTTGTAATTGATACTGATACTGTTGATTAAGGAATTATATACAAATTGTCTTTGTCTTTTGGTTTATTTGAGAGATTATTGGTTTAGTTTTTACATATAATTTTGTGTATTTTAATATTAAATTTGAATTAACATATAGTTTTTACATGTATTTATTCTAATTCTAAAAATGTTAATTATACTTTTTAAATTATATATAAATTTAAAATATTCATACCAAGCTCGAAATAATCAGTAATATACAAAAAATTTAGGTGAACAAAGTTTAACTTCATCACGGTACATTTAAGTTTGGTTTTGTTATAAAATAAAAAGATTTTGTTGATGTTACCACTACAAAAAATGGTTTATTAATTACTAGAGGTTTTTTTAGTGTAGTTCAGGAAAACCTCCACTAAATGATTTAATTTTTAGCAAGTTTTAAACCTCCACAATTTAAAAGTATATTATTTCATTCTCTATTTACCAATCCAAATTATTTTTAGTGATATGCATTTGTTTTGGTCATTAAAATATTTTCTAGCAGGCCTGGTTTTAGAAAAGAACTTAAGCTTAGCATAAAATCTAACCTAGCCAAACCCCAATGAAACTAGGTTTTTATGCTTCAGCTATTGATGTGCCTTTAGCACATAAGTAAATTCAAGCAAAAAAGAGAAAGATAATGAGCTATTCCTCATTAAAAAGGCAACATTTCTTGTTGTATTTCTTAAATTCCAATTTCAGGAGTGTTCAACTGATTTTATGCTCATTTTGCAGGAAAAGCAAACAAATCTGGAAGAAAAATGAGGATTAGCCAAAGTGAAGACCCACACTCACAGCGTGGGAATCCAAAAGGATCCACGCTCATGGCGTGGGATTGACGCTCATGGCGTGGGAGACCAGAAGCATCCACGCTCATAGCGTGGGATTGACGTTGATGGCGTGGAAGGTCAGAGGCATCCACGCTCATAGCGTGGAACTGACGCTGAGAGCGTCAGTTGCGGAAGCTACAACCGTGTTTTCAAAGGGCAAAATTGGAAAAAAGAGGAAATATTTTTATAAAAAGAAGGAATTAGATTTTCAAATGGATATACACATTTTCTGACCTGGAGAAGGACCGTCGCTGCGGAGAAGAGCTGTTCTTTGTTCTTCGTTCTTCGTTCATCATTTTTTGTAATTTATAATTTCTTGTTAAGTATTATTTGAGATCAGCCATGAATATGGTTGGCTAGATCTTTTTATTGTGGTAAGGGTCACACCCCTGAATGTGAACCCCTTGTAGTTTGGATCTAATTTATATATGTTTACCTATTTGAATCTATTTTCCTTCATTCTTCATTTCTTTGTTCTCTTACATCTGATCATTCTAACAGATCACTAGGGTTAGGATTCACAATAGGAATATTGGGATCCTAATTCCTGACAAGGAGGAAAATAGCTTTTCATGTATGAACTAGGGATAGGCTACATGAATCGCAAACGTGAAAGATTCACCGATTTATGTGTTTAACCCGAAAAGGAATCACTAAGGGATTAGGGTTCTAATAAGGGTTAATAAGGTTAAGATCGCTAAGGAATTAGGGCTTAACCGATAAAATAAAAGATGGTGAATCGTTTGATCAATGGGTAAATCATATGTAAATTTATATTCAGATTACAAGGTGGGGATCAAACAGGTGTTTGTACTCTTACTGCAGTATTTTCGCAATTGTTTTTCCAAACCCTAATTTTATGCAAATTGCTCATCTGTTTTCAGAAAACCCTAAAAATACGCAATTTACTTTTTCATTTACTTTTTGTTTAAATCAACAACAATTGTCACCTCTCTTGATCCGTTCAACTTAAGGGGTAGTACTTGGTCTACAATCCCTGTGGAGACGATACTTACTTATCACTTTTATTACTTGGAACGATCGGTACACTTGCCGAGTTCGCAACGGCATGTAGCCTATCTCTAGTACATACATGAAAAGCTATTTTCCTCCTTGTCAGGAATTAGGATCCCAATATTCCTATTGCGAATCCTAACCCTAGTGATCTGTTAGAATGATCAGATCTAAGAGAACAAAGAGATGAAGAACGAAGGAAAATAGATTCAAATAGATAAACATATATAAATTAGATCCAAACTACAAGGGGTTCACATTCAGAGTTGTGACCCTTACCACAATAAAAAGATCTAACCAACCATATTCATGGCTGATCTCAAATAATACTTAACAAGAAATTGTAAATTACAGAAAATGATGAACGAAGAATGAAGAACGAAGACCAGCTCTTCTCCGCAGCGACGGTCCTTCTCCAAGTCAGAAAATGTGTATATCCATTTGAAAACCTAATTCCTTCTTTTTATAAAAATATTTCCTCTTTTTTCCAATTTTTCCCTTTGAAAACACGGTTGTGGCTTCCGCAACTGACGCTCTCAGCGTCAGTTCCACGCTATGAGCGTGGATGCCTCTGACCTTCCACGCCATAAGCGTCAATCCCACGCTATGAGCGTGGATGCTTCTGGTCTCCCACGCCATGAGCGTGGATCCTTCTGGATTCCCACGCTATCAGCGTCAATCCCACGCTGAAAGCGTGGGTCTTCACTTTGGCCAATCATCATTTTTCTTCCAGATTTGTTTGCTTTTCGTGCAAAATGAGCATAAAATCAGTTGAACATTCCTGAAATTGGAATTTAAGAAATACAACAAGAAATGTTGCCTTTTTAATGAGGAATAGCTCATTATCTTTCTCTTTTTTGCTTGAATTTACTTATGTGCTAAAGGCACATCAGCTATCCATCATCTTCTCTAGCGCTCCCTTCGCCTCTGGTGGTACGCTTTATGTTTGCTCCTGTTTCATATCAAAAAATTAAGCTCTCTTTTCTTGTATGATCTCTCACTTCATATGCATCTCTTGTTTTTCAGATTTAAGTTTTTCAGATTAGAATTTGCTTACTGCTTCATATGCTCCAACTCTCTCTCTCTCATCACTTCGCGTTCCTCGACTCGACCTCGCCAAAAACTCATCATCGTCGGAAAGTGAGACTCGGAGCTCGTGACTCATGTGTGTTGTGACTTTTCTAGGTCTGTTTTCTGTGTTTTTGTTTTGGTGTATGAGCCATTCTTTTAATTGGATTTTTTGTTACTAGTTTTATGAAGTATTGGCAGTTACTCGTGATAATATTTAACACTCGTTTGTGTCTTTTGTTTGGTTTTATGAATTCATATTTGTGGCGCAAGTGTGAGTTTGGTGTTTGGGCAGTGAATTGCTAAATGATAGCGTCATTGAAGTGATGCTTGATAATGTGATAAAACCTTGAATTTGGTTACGAGTCATGAATTCATGTTATCTTGGATTTTCTTTTTCTTTTTGGTCCCATCGTGTTGGGATCTAAAGAACACTTCCTACCCCTGAATGTTCTTATTGTAGGTCGAAGTGTAATTTTTTTTACCCTATTTTGTGAAGTTTCAGTTTGGTCTTTGTGGAATTATTTGATTAATATGTTTATATGTCTCAGTTTGAAGTAGAACTTGAGAACAATCGGAAAACTGGTAGAATGCACCCTTAAATGGAAGCACACAAGATTGAGGGAATTTCTTATTAAGTTTTTCTTTTTTTGATGTATTTATATTTGAGGGGTGGGAAGGTTTTCAATTCTTGAGAAAGATACCCAAGGGGAGGTTAAAAGATTGGTATTCGCATAATATGGATGTTTAGTCGAACTAAAATACACGCCTTATATATTTTAAGGATAGAGACACTAATTCTAGGTTGTTCCATAGTGTAAAAATAGGTAGGAAATGTAAAAATAGGTTAGAAGTGTTGGAGTTAGAATGTATCATGCCGCATTTCCTTGGTATTGTTATATGTGGAGCTAGTTCAGAAATAATGTTCTATTTATTTTACATTTTCATGAAGCTATTTACATATTGAATAATTTGTTTGTTGTCCTTGGTGAACTTTGGGCAAGTTATATCACTTTGGAACAATTACTTTTGATTGGATTTTATGCTTTTGTTTAGGGTAAGGAAGATAAAATCATAGACAACGATTTTTATAGTTCTTTGGTGAGTTTGGATTGAGCGAAATACCCCCATTTTCAAAGGCACTTCTTTGTCCTTAAATCTATTATTGAACATGATATTTTATTGGCTTGTCTTTGGTGCTTTTCTCATGGATTTTTTAGAGGAGTCTCCATTTCCAATATATGGAGAGATTTAACAGCCTTGATGCACTCTTGAGATTTGTTGTTATCTCAGTTTTTAATTTTTTTTTCTGAAGGATGTTTTATAAGTCTTTCAAATTATGATATATAAGCCTTTCAACTCTTTTATATTGGCAGTCTACAGTTGTCAAAAAATGTGATAAATAATGGAGGTTTAAACATGTCAAAATAATGAACAAATTATGGTGGTTTATATCCTCCAAGAAGTAATAAATGTTGTGGAGGTTTTTTAGTGACAAAAAGTAAAATATATTGGGGCAGTCTATAACCACCAGAAAGTCCAACATTTGTGGCGGTCTAGAATCTCCGAAAAATACTTCAACAGATCGTGGTGTTGCGCTCAAAGATGTCAGAAAATATGTTGTGGCATATGCGAAACTGGGGGTTGTTGTGAACGCCACTAATGTCTTTTGTGGGGGGTCAAAGACCGCCACAATTTGCAAATATGACCCCTACAAAATACCTGAATTTTTGTAGTATACTATGATGATTGGTAGCTTCATCATAGACTTGAAAATCTATATATATATATATATATATATATATATATATATATATATATATTCTCAACCTGTCTTATAGTTCAAAATAAGGAAAAGATAGTGACAATAATACAAGAAGTTTATTAGTATTATTATTATTATTATTTATCAAGTCATAAGTGGTGGCATGAATATTTGGCAAAATAGGTTGAACTCAACGGATCAACCCACCAAACCATAAAATGGGGCGTGTTGGGTTGTGTATTTCAATCAACAAATCCAACAAAATCCACCTATATGCAGGGCTTGTTAAAATGAATTAGGAGCGGAGCAAGATAGGTCAATCTACGGTTCACCTGCATGTCACTATTTTAAAAAAAATTATATATTAAATGTTACAATATGACTTGATTGGTCTGTGTGAATCACTATTATGTGAGACAAAATATTTTCTATTAGGGTCATAATGCTATTATATTATAGGAAAAATTATTTTTATTCACTTTTGATTCGACAAAAAAAGAGATTAACACAAAAAATAAAAGAAACTTAAGGTTATTTTTGGATTTAAATGCTAGTATCCATACAAATCAAACTAGATGCTTATGAAATTCTAGGTTACAAAGATGCAATGATGTGTTTATTTAAAAATATTTACATGCTTGATGTCATTAATTAATATTAAGATATGATTTGTATAGTTATGTTGCATGACTTATAGTGCTTGAAACTTTTTTAAACTTAGAGAAATATTTAAATGTTAGATATAGAAATTAAAGACTAACATTAATATATTTATTTATTTTATATTTTATATTTTAGACTAAATCCGCCAAACTTCCTCAAAACTAGGAGATTGGCATTTTCAACCAACGGACCAATGGCGGGTCAACCCGCCCACGCCCCGTTTTTGATGGGTTGGGGCAAGTTGGCCGATTTTGCCAAATCTATATAGCTAGAGTTACACACAAGCTTTATTATCTACTCATAATTATATTCTCAAATTATTAAAAAAATAAAAAATGTATCTTCCCTACAAAGGCAATATCTAATTTTTTTTAAACAATTAAAAATGTTAAGTGCTAAAAATCAATTACATACAACTTCTAATGATTAGATTAATTATTATTTATCTTTGGAGCATATTGTCCAAAGATGTGCTTATTAGAATCACAAAGCAGAAAAGAGAGACAACGACCCATTTAACATGATCTACAAGACTACAAGGAAGTATTACAGAGATTAGTGTAGTTCTTTTGGTCTACTGTAGGACAAGATTTATTTGATTCCATCTCTTATGCATCTTAAAATATAAATGTCATCTATTTAATGAATAGTATATAAATAATCCAAATGTTTGAGCAGTTTATTTAATGCGACCTATAATTTATTTTTTTATTCATTGGTTGTTATAGTAATTTAACATTTTTTTTTTTGGAGATACTAATTTAACATTTCTATTGTCAAGTAATGCTCATCCTAAATAATTTATGGTTTTTTTTGTAGGGTGCTGGATGTGTCGCTCTTTGCTTGAGGAAAGCAAGATAGAAAAAATAGCTAAAATTTGTTGGCCGCATTAACTGTTGTGCATTGTCTTGGATTTTGTCGTATTTTTACTTTATTGCAAAATTGGTCAAGTTGTTATTTGTAAAGTTCCGCGTGAATGCTGTAATTTTTTCAAGTTCAAAAATACCACAAAATAGCAAGTAACAGTAACATGTATGTTTTTTGTTCCTTTATGTTTATATCTCTAGCACATTAAAATTTAGAGCTTCACACCAAGATGATTAACCAACGACGACCGACAACAATTTCATTCTTTTTTCCCCGAGCATTGCACGAGTAATTCACTACTTAGAATCATAAAACAAAAAAGAAAGACAACGACCCATTTATCATATTTTTCCGTCTTAATTATTGAAATGCTACGCTACAAAAACATTTTCCCAGAATATCATGTTTCAAGACCCGTTGTTAATAAAGCATGTCTTTTTTACCACGTGTCAAGCATTGAAGGCATGTTCAGGACCTACTATTAGAAAAAGCGTGTCTTAGACACACCAACATAGATAATAGGTCTAGGGTCTGTCAATAAGACCAACGGGTCCTTTGCCCATTTTTTTTTTAAATAATTGTGTCACACTTCTCTCTTCATATTCGGGGTGCAGTGTTTGAAGTAGAGTGTTACTCACTCGCAGGAGTAGATGTCAAGAACTCGTTAGAAATCGTAACCTTGTGCTCATGACTTCTTGGTATGTATCATTTTATTGAATGTAGAATTAACACATTGAAAACCAACAAAACGATCTTCTTTTTAAGATTCGATAAGACTAGTGAGAGTTTTCGATGTCTTTTTTTTGTTGTTGTAGACATTCGATGTCTGATTTTACTAGTTGTTTCGGTGTCTGATTTAATTAGAACAGTGACCCATTTGCCACATTTTAAATTAATAATTACCTAACTGTCACGCGAACAGTAAAATTTTCTATAGTGCTACGCGTACAAGTTTGCTACAGTAGATAGCAAACTTGGTTTGCTAACGTGGTCATCTAATTCGCTACTACCAATAGCGAACTAGGTGGTTAAAATATATTTCGAGTAAAAATAGGACACTGTTAATGTCTCCTAAGTTCGCTATACATACCAGCGAACTAGGTGTAATTATGTTTCCCGCGCATGACTCTTCTTTCTTTGTGGTCTATTCATTGGTAACAGTAATTTTTGAATTTCAATGCGTTATTTCCTTATCCTTTCTCTCTCTTCCTTTGAAGTTTATCATCCGTTCTTTTAAGAAATTTCCAGCTTCAAAGTCCCACTATTACCTCAACAAGAACGCAACATCATTTAGTTTCAAAATAAATAAAAAAATTCACACCACATGAAAACCACATTCACATAGATAAAACTACGAAAATGAAGAAGATGTTGTAATGCAAGTCAACAGTTCCATGAGTGGGTAATATTTAAATAAAAAGTTATTTTATATATTTATTTATTTATTCTAAAAGTTAGATAACCTAACCTAAGAATATTTAATATTTATTTGTTGTCATGAATTTTTATAATCTGTGGTTAAAAAAAAATTTTAATAATTTGGACCCATGCTAGAAATATTGTTTAATAAATGAGATATTTCATTTTTGTTTAAAGTTAATTTGTAATAGAAATAAAAAAGGCCTCGTAGCCATGTAGGTTTTTTATTTTTTTAATAACAAGGGCAGACTTGACCTTTAAATTGAAAGCGTTTGATATCTAAACTATGGAAAAAAAAATTGCCCACGCCTAATTACACCCCTAAACGCAACATCATTTAGTTTCAAAATAAATAAAAAAAGTCACACCACATGAAAACCACATTCACATAGATAAAACTACGAAAATGAAGAAGATGTTGTAATGCAAGTCAACAGTTCCATGAGTGGGTAAATACTGGATTTTTGAAAAAGGAAGAGAATGTGTAAGGAAACAAAGAAGATGTTGTAATGCAAGTCAACAGTTCCATGAGTGGGTAAATACTGGATTTTTTTTTAAAAAAAGAGAGAGAATGGGTACTGTTACCAAAGAAAAGAATTGAGCATCGAAAATATAAGCACTTTTATTACATGTAGTTCGCTAACATCTATAGCGAACTTGTGAGATGCTGACACGTGTCTTATTTTTGCACAAAGTATATTTTAATCATCTAGTTCGCTATTAGTAGTAGCGAATTAGGTGGCCACATCATAAAACTAAGTTTGTTATCAGATGTAATGAATTTGTACACGTGATATTTTGGAAAATTGTACTGTTTGCGTGACTGTTGGATAATTTTGTTGTTGTTGATAAAATGGCAAATGGATCACTATTCCGATTTAATTCCCTGAAAGTTGAGCCTACACTACCGCCTAGGTCTCTTGGTTTAGTAATTCAGTTTGCTATTCTATGATGTTATCCACTATTGCCAATAGATATTGGAAAAAATGTTTACTCAGTTAATGCAGATAAATTATATGCATTTATTCCTAAAACGACGTCGTTTAGGTATTGAAATCTTTAAAAATTATAAATATAAAGACTATTATAACCTTGAAATAAACTAAAATTACAAAAACACCATGATTTATGCCCAAAACGACGTCGTATTGGGTTTACTGCAGATAACTTATCTGCAGTAACCGTAGAAAAAGCGAACCCATAGATATTATTTAATAATTTCGGATGAAGTAATTTTTTTAAGCAATATATGTTATTTAAAAAATGAAAAATATATTAAATATTTTTTTTTAAAATTACACTATATATTATATCTAACATCTTTATAAAATAAAAGATTAATAAAATAATATTCTGAATATTTAAAAAATATAATTTTAATCGACAAATATCATGAATCAAATTTTTTTAGCATCTTTATATTTAAATATATATAAAGTCAAAATTTTAATTATTTATTATTCATTAATTTTATTTAATAAAATTATAAATGTTTCCAAGAAAAATTTAAAATATTTATGATAAAAATAAAAATCAACAAATACTATAAAATGCACCCTTAATATAGTAGGTTTTTTAATGGATAAAATATTTCTCTAGTCAATGAAGATAAGTTATCTCGAGTGAGTACAAAACGATATCATTTTGTGGCGAAAATCAAGGTATTTTTATAATTCTAATTTATTGCAGAGTTATATTAATTCTTATCATTATAATTTTTTAATCTTACACTTAACATGACATCATTTTGGATTCATTAAATATAACTTGATCTCCCCGAAGAAATACTTTTTCGTTATTTAATAGCAAACAACATTCAATACAATGTTTTAAACTAAATCAAAGATCAACTGAATAAACAATGAAGAGAGAGAGAAAAATGGGAGACGGTCATTAAAAAAAAAAAAAAATTGGGCAAAGGGTCCATTGGTTCTATGACCTCTCTCTGCATGTTCGGATACGTTTTCTCTATAACAGTGATCAAAGTGTTATTATTTGACAAATTTCTTACTCAAATTTTATGTGAACAGTATTTTTTATCAGGTCACGTGACGTAATTCGCTACGACTGGTTCACATATGATTTCGTGACACGTGACCATATTGCGTACCAAATTCGCTATCACTAGTAGCGAACTTCGTCTAATTAGTTTTTTCTGTAAAAACATGCCATGTGTCACAAAATTATTGGATAACGTAATTCGCTACCAGTCGTAACGAATTACATCACATGAAAATTTGATAAAAAATACTATTTACATCATATTTGGATAAATTTTTTGCCAAACAACAACACTTTGGTCGATGTTCGTTTTGTATGATATTGGGCTATGGACACGGTTTTTTTTTAAGTGCTCCACGGTCATTATTTTATTGGGCGGTCTTTTATCTAAAATAAAAAAAATGTATTAATTTTTTTTTTCTTCGAAATTTATTCCAAATTCTTCTTCTTTTTTTTTGGCCGGGATCATAGTGCATCGGGTGCACTATCTGTGGATAAAAAGAACACACTTTTGCTGAAAACATGACATTCTAAAAAATTGTTTTTGGAATGTAATATTTTGATAATTAAGACGAAAAAACATGGCAAGTGAGTCTTTGTCCCTATAAAAGGTATAAGTGCAACGAATCAATATGAGGAATGAAAAATTGATTTCCTTTTCTTGTTTGAAACAAGAGGAAACTGTAACATTTTCCTGTAAACAAAATTGTCAAGTGTCGCTAACCTCTGGCTCTGGCCATGCATAAGGAAAGTGTTTAAGTGTAAATATGAACTAGTAATTAATATATTTTTTTAATCTCAAGTAGCAGTTTCGGGACACTCTAAAAAGGAAATTAATGATTTGCCTGTTAAGGTGTAACCTTGCTTACATAGTAAAAAATAAAATTATTAAATGAAAATCAAAAGCAAATAATTATTTTTTTAAATTTTTTAAGCAATTAATTCAAGTAATTTTTTTTTTGATGATTTCTTAACATGTACCCTATAACTACATTAAGGAAAAAAAATGTCAACAAATTAATGATACGTAGACTATAATTTTTGACAAATTGGTCCACTCAACAATTTTTGACTGTCACCTAACTTTCAAATAGAGTTATTGGAATTTTTAATTTTTTATCTAAATTATTCATTAACTAATTTTAATTGAATTTCTTCAATTGATTAATTAAATCATTTTTAATTCTATTCAAATTATATTTAATTACATTTCTATTTATATTTTTCTTGTTTCTATATGTATATTAACATTTAATTGAGAAATTTTCAATAACCGAATAAAATAAATAATATAAATAAGGAATTATGAGTCCCGAAAACGTTATCCTGTCATTTAAAGTTGACCTCTTCAACTTTAATTGAAATTGAATTCAAATTATTGTTCTACGTTTCAGATTGGATTCAAAGTCGAAGTCAATCAATCAATTAAACTTATATTTATATTATTTAAATTTTATCTAAATTTGAAATTAGATACCATATCACTAATAACAGCAGATCTTTTTGGATCATCCACGTTATGGAAGGTGTTAAATTTTAAGTTCATGCTCTAATTCACAACAGTCACACGACCTGCTCCCAACCCTAGCTACTATATATACGTTACCATATCATTCTCCAATATCACTTTCTTCATAAGATTCTCTCTCCCTTCACAAATACTCTTAAACAGTGAGCAATGGCAATGGGGTCTGATCATGGATTTTTACACCTTGTGCTGTTGATTACCTCCATGTTGATTCTGTCATCATCTCAAGGAACAGGGTACAGATTCAATGCTGGTGGCAAAGATGGTTGGGTGTTGAAGCCTTCCGAAGATTATAGTCACTGGGCTCAAAGGAATAGGTTTCAAGTGAATGATACCATCCGTGAGTTCGATATTATACACCACATTTTTTAATCTATTATTCTATAAATTTAATATTATTTTAATTTCTAAAAAGATGAGCTTTAAAGCACTCTTGTGATTGAAAGGTTATTGATTCGAATCTGAAAAAATTAACATTTTTATAAATATACAAAAAACAAGACTACGCTCATTAAGATTGTCCCAACCCCTATGCTGGTTAGTTGAGGATCAATGGGAATGAATTTTTTTTTTATTTCAATTTTTATTCAATTTACATGCAAAAAGATTAGCATGAGCCCAAATCTTATGGAGGAGTCCATAGTTTTTGGGATTTATTATTTTTATTTTACATAAGATAGAATCTATCTCCTACACATAAATTCAAGATGTATCCGTGGATCTCATCTGCATAAATGAGTGAAGATAGCATAAGAAACCTATTAGTCATAGTTTTTATACAACAAAAATAAATCATAAAGTGTTTATTTTTTTATTTTTATTTTTATTTTTGTTGGGTTGATATACATGGTGCAGATTTCAAGTATCAGAAAGGGTCTGATTCAGTTGTGGTGGTAAAAAAGGAAGATTATGATTCTTGCAACACCAACAATCCCTTTCACAAGATGGACGATGGAGATTCAACATTTAAATTCGACAAATCGGGTCCCTATTTCTTCATCAGTGGCAGCATTGAAAACTGCAAAAAGGGTCAAAAGTTGATTGTTGTTGTTATGGCTGTGAGACACAACAAACATAGTCAGCCACCTTTTCCTGCTACACAACCACCATCCGTGACCCATTCTCCGGCTGCACCATCTCCGGCGAAAGCTGAATCACCTAAGTCTAGCTTGGATTCTCCGGCGCCGGCGCCAGCTCCATCCAGCCATTCGGGTTCTACGAGGTTTACTAGTTCGGTTGGTGTAGTTATGGCAGTTAGTGTAGGGGTACTTTCGTTCTTTAGCACCTTTGCTTAGTTTGCGACTTTTCTTGTTATGTTTGTATGATCGTTTTAATTTTTTTATTTTTATTTTTGGAGAACCTTTATTATCGGTTTGAACCTTGTTTAGTTTGTTGCTTTCTCGTTTTGATGTCTATCTGAATTATGTATTTCTAGCTTCAATTTTAGTATTTGAATATGATTTTAATTTTTTTTCTTTTCAATTGTTTTTAATTTATATTCTTTAAATTCTGTCTAAATTTAAAATAATCCAAGCATTACGCGGATGATTGCTAGCGATCCTGCTTGACATCTTATTGTTGCATTTTCTTGTATAGAATTCATATAAAATTTAATAAATATATAAATAATTTTGTTAGAGATAATTGGGGGTACTGATAAAGTAAGACTTAAGAAATAGCTAATCTGTTACAACTAAATGTAGATTTATAAGGCCTTAAACACTTTCATCATCATTTGAACTAATTTTTGGGGTGATAATCTCAAGATTCAAAACAATTGGCTCTTTTGTTGAGAGTTGAGCTCACGGAAAGGCCTATTTATAGATTGAATTAAGATATTGATTGCTTATGCAACTAGTGTGGTCTTTGAGCTAAGTTTTGGGGCGATGATCTCAATATTCGTAACATCGTCTCTTTATCATTTTATATTTCTCTAGTTTTCATATAATTTCTAATATGATATTATAGCGGTTTTATTCATGTGATTTTTCCGCCATTTTGATGTAGTGGAGTTTCCTAACCAATTACATTTTGTTTTCCAGCGACCCCTTTAATTATTGTTTTTTCTTAACAAAGCTCATTTATTCCAGTTGTCTAATTAATAAGCTTCTAAATGTTGATTTTGATAAACTTAGAGGAAAAGTTTCAATTCTAGTGTGTACATTTGCTTACAAGGATATTTTCACTGAAGAAATAATTTTTTTTATGTAGTATGAAGAAAAGACCATCCTATATTATACTATTTAATTCTCGACGACAAATTGACTTAATAGCTCAAATATTGTTATTCATGATATTGATCTGATTTGATGTCGATGTTAGCATTGAATTTATCAATGAAAGATGTATCATCTCTATGGAGTTAAACTTCGATTCTTTATTCAACATTAAAGAGAAATAAAACATAGATATTATGGAAGTAAATATTCACAAATCTTTTTTAATAATTACATTTTAGATGATAGTGAAAATAATATTAATAGTGATAATGATATGACTTGAATCACTACTAGTTGACGGAATTTTTGAAAGAATTTGTTTTCCATCGAAACTCTTCGACGGAAAATAGATTCCATCAAAAAATTTCAACGGAAAATAAATTCCGTCGAAGATTTTAGACAGAAAAAGAATTCCGTCGAAATTTTTTGATAAAAATAAAAGAAAAAGGAATTACAATTTGTGGATTTTTCGACGGAATTACGATTCCGTCGAACATTTTTGACGCAATTACGATTCCGTTGAAAACGTTTGAAAAAAATAAAAGAAAAAAAATTATATTTTGCGAATTTTTCGACGCAATTTTGATTCCGTCGAAAACGTTTGAAAAAAATAAAAAGAAAAAGAAATTATATTTTGTGGATTTTTCGACGGAATTTTGATTCCGTCGAAGATTTTCGATGATAAATGAATTCCGTCGAAATTTTTTTAATAAAAAATAAAAGAAAAAGAAATTATATTTTGTGAATTTTTTGACGGAATTTCGATTCCGTCGAAGATTTTCGACGGAATAGAAATTCCGTCGAAAATGTTTGAAAAAAGTAAAAGAAAAAGAAATTATATTTTGTGGATTTTACGATGGAATTACGATTCCGTCGAAAACGTTTGAAAAAAATAAAAGAAAAAGAAATTATATTTTGTTGATTTTTCGACGGAATTTTGATTCCGTCGAAGATTTTTGACGGAAAAGGAATTTCGTCGAAAACTATTACAAGAAATAAAATAAAATAAAATTCATGATTTTTTTGACGAAATTCCGATTCCGTCGAAGATTTTCCACGGAAAAAGAATTCCGTCGAAAACGTTTGAAAAAATAAAAGAAAAAGAAATTATATTTTGTGGATTTTTCGTCGAAATTCTGATTCCGTCGAAGATTTTCGACGGAATAGTAATTCCGTCGAAAACGTTTGAAAAAAATAAAAGAAAAAATATATATATTTTGTGGATTTTTCGATTGAATTTTGATTCCGTCGAAAATTTTCGACGGAAAAGGAATTTCGTCGAAATTTTTTGATAAAAAATAAAAGAAAAATAAATTATATTTTGTGAATTTTTTGACGGAATTTCGATTCCGTCGAAGATTTTCGACGGAATAGAAATTCCATCGAAAACGTTTGAAAAAATAAAAGAAAAAGAAATTATATTTTGTGGATTTTTCGTCGAAATTCTGATTCCGTCGAAGATTTTCGACGGAATAGTAATTCCGTCGAAAACGTTTGAAAAAAATAAAAGAAAAAAAAATATTTTGTGGATTTTTCGATTGAATTTTGATTCCGTCGAAAATTTTCGACGGAAAAGGAATTCCGTCGAAATTTTTTGATAAAAAATAATAGAAAAAGAAAAAGAAATTATATTTTGTGAATTTTTTGACGGAATTTCGATTCCGTCGAAGATTTTTGACGGAATTGTAATTCCTTCGAAAACGTTTGAAAAAAGTAAAAGAAAAAGAAATTATATTTTGTGGATTTTTCGACGGAATTACGATTCCGTCGAAGATTTTCGACAGAATTGTAATTCCGTCGAAAACGTTTGAAAAAAAAAAGAAAAAGAAATTATATTTTGTTGATTTTTCGACGGAATTTTGATTCCGTCGAAGATTTTCGACGGAAAAGGAATTCCGTCGAAATTTGTTGATAAAAAATAAAAGAAAAAGAAATTATATGTTGAATTTTTCGACGGAATTTCGCTTCTGTCGAAGATTTTCGACGGAATAGAAATTCCGTAGAAAACGTTTGAAAAAAATAAAAGAAAAAGAAATTATATTTTGTGGATTTTTCGACGGAATTTTGATTCCGTCGAAGATTTTCGACGGAAAAGGAATTCCGTCGATTTTTTTTGATAAAAATAAAAGAAAAAGTAATTATATTTTGTGAATTTTTTGACGGAATTTCGATTCCGTCGAAAACGTTTGAAAAAAATAAAAGAAAAAGAAATTATATTTTGTGGATTTTCGACGGAATTCTAATTTCGTGTAAGATTTTCGACGGAAAAAGAATTTCGTCGAAAACGTTTGAAAAAATAAAAGAAAAAAATTATATTTTGGAAGGGTTGTCTTTTCCGTAAAATGTTATATTACATCTTTGTTCTGTGTACTAGAAATATACAACTTATAATTCTTTTATTTTTTTTGGTTTCCCTCCATAGATGTCAAAAATTCCCCCCATGCCAAAGGCGCGCTCTCGTAGCCACCACTGGAATAGGAAGACTCATCCTCTTCTTCGCCGTCCTCCTCCGGTCTCAGATCCATCGTTTTCAGCCTCTCCCACGGAGGCGAGGTCTCTGCCGGCGGGAACTGCCTCTTCACGGCATCGTGGAAGGCGATGGGAAGTGAGGAAGTGGACGCGCGGGAGCTTAGAAGGAGGACGGTGATGAGGTTCTTGGAGGATCTTGGATCTGCGGGTTTTGAGGAGAGAGATGGGATCGACGATGCGATTGGGCACATGTACTCGCCGGATCTGAGGAACGGGTGGGGGATCCATGTTGTTCAGGAGGTGAAGTTATTGGCTAAGAAGGAGGATCGATTCGCTCTTGATTCGGCCATCGACGGGCTCGTTCACCTCGGCATGCAAAGGTATTGCTTGCTTCCTTGTGCTCTGTCTTTTCTTTTCTTCTTTCTTTGCTTTTGAATCGATCGAATTTGCATAATCTGGATTCACAAATAGCTACTGTTTAGTATAATCTGGATTTTGCCACTGGGGAAAGTTTTGATATGGAGGTTGTTGATGCATCTGGTCTGCGTCCAAAACCTACCCACTTGATTATAACTGTTAATGGTCGCGTAGGCAGGTTCGTAGTTCTTTAACTTTAATAAATAATGATCAAACAATGTTTGTAAAGATTGATGATTTGCCTCTACACTACCACACGAATTGTCTGGTTTGGAAAAATGTACCAAAAGTATAACATTTAGTTGTGTGATTATGCTTAATTAATCTATTTGTTAATTAAATGTAGCTATACCTCTTTATTGCAGCGCTCAGAATTGGAAATTTGCTGCAAAGCAGTTTCTGAAAAGGGACAAGTTGAGTGGAATGGTCACATAAATGATGAAAATGTAAAAGGGACAAATGTGGATTAATATTTGCATAATCTGGATGTTATTTTCTTGAATTAAAAAAGAAGAAATTAAAAAATTAGTTGTTCTTTGTTCGAATTTTTCTCTTAATTTTTTGCATTAACTTATTCTTGTTTTTTTTTTGTTTTATGGTTTTGAGAAGTGTGGAATTGAGTGCCTTGCTACTGAGTTCAAACGACAGATATATATGGTAAGAAATCCAGAAGCTTTCAATGGAGACTTGGAATTGAGTTTTAGTATCTTTGTGTATTCATGTTGCACAATTAGTTGTATCTTTGTGTATGGGATCCTATACTTTCTTTTAATGGATCAAATCACTCCGTGATTAATTATTAATTGAATTGAATAGTTTGATTTATAGTCATCCGGACCTACCATTGCAGATATGTTTGACACTTAATTATTTGTTTGTTTTGGTGAATCAATGAAATATGGTATTGTGTGCTTGGCTGATTACCGACTGTTAGGTGAATGTAAACTATTTGCGGCTTGCTGAATTTCATACTTCTATTTGTAGGCTTCATTATCATCATGCTTCCAACTGATTTTGTTCATCATTGTCCATTTTACTTCTCTTTATTGGCCATTTTTATTCTAACAAATTTAGAAATCTGTTTTTCCTGGATGATAACTTTATGTGTTAATTATGTTTAACCTCTTGTTGCATTGACATTATACTTCCATTTGTACAAATAAGTAGCTGATTAAACTTGATCGTTTTGTGAAGGTAATAAGCATTTGATGCCTATCATGCTGCCAACATGGATTGGACCAGTTGTGGTCATCATGCTTGCAGTGAGGTTCCTTTCTTACATTTTGTCCTTATTCACAGATACAGTTATTTTATATTAATACACATGTTATTATGAGATAAGTATAAACATCTAAAGAATTTTGTTTAAGTTTATTTTTCAGTTTTTTATTTAAAGAATTTTAAATTAGATATTACTAGAATCGTCCAAATATATACTAAAAAATTAAATAAATAGTTTTGAATTATAACTTAGAAACATTTTTACTTAGTTTATGTAACAGATATATGGTTTTTTTTTATTTGTAATTCTAATCAATTATACATTCTAATCAATCATGTAATGAGGTGTCTTCATTGGTATTAGTTATAACTTATCATTTAATTTTTTTATTTAATTCTGTTATTAGAATTTACTTCAAATTCATTGTACGAAGTAGCTAATTAATTTAATTTTTGATTTAAGGTATATATATATATATATATATATATATATATATATATATATATATATATATATATATATATATATATATATACTCAATGTTATAAAACTATTGTGCATCCTTTGCTTTATGGGCTTCATCTTCCAATAGATTAAATTAGTACTTTGCGTTTATGTGAGCATTCAAGAAGTATTATACAGCTAAGCTTTTACAATTTTTTTTTTTTAATAAGAACTTATATCATTTGCACAACCATTCCAATTTTTTATTTTTATTTTACATCATCCTTCCCCTTTAACTTTACATATGTTTCTTAACATGCCCTTCCTTAATAATTTTAATTTTTTTTACATCATAATTCTTTTCCCACTTCTCTATCTATGGCTATATTATAAAACACTTAATGCTAATATACAATCATATATTAAAATAATAATAAACTAAGCTGTGAAGATTTTTGATTAAAAAAGAGAATTAGGTATCTAGTGGTTTGTTGGGCCTACTTATGTACAGTTTATGGTTTTGACTCAAGCATTGCTCTATGTTTAGCTCATTTCCGTAAAATTAAATCTGGTCGTGTTTGGTACTGTCATTCTGTGTGATATGGTTACTTGACCTTTTGTCATAATTTATCACTATTTTTGCTTTTTTAATATTTTGCATGTATTTTTTTTTGTTTAGGCTAAGAAGGATAAGTTTGCTAACTATGCAGATAGGAGGATTAGTGTTCTGACTCGATATCCAGCACATATGGTATAGGAAATGATGTTATGTACAACTAAATGAGGATAATACAAGCACCTACTCTTATTTTCTTTTCATATGTGTATTGAGATAGAGAGTGGTTGATTGGAAGTAGTAAATTGTTAGTTGTACTTGAAAATGTACATTTATTAGTGTGAGGATATACCTAGAATCACGTTAACAGGCTCATAGGCTCGGTCGGTAAAATATGCCTGAAGCCCATGTGGCAAAGATGTTTATGAGCTAGTTTTAATGTTGTAAAGGCAGGTGTTGAATGTACAAATTATATTAAAATAATATGATTTTGATGTTATTTATTTTTATTATATTTGTTTATCAGGTGCAAAACATAAATTGGTATTAATTTTGTAAAGAGAAACTAAATAAAAAAATATTCGGCGGAAAAAGCAATTTCGCCAAAAAATTGAGGCAATAGTTTTCGATGGAATTTTATTCGTTCTCTATTGAAAATTTTTGACGGAATTTAATTTTTATCGAAAATTATTACAAGATTTTTCGACGAAATTTCATTCATTTTTCGTCAAAAAATTTCGATGGAATTTATTTTCCGTCGAAAAATATTGTAATTTTTTCTACGGAATCTCATGCATTTTCCGTCAGAAATTTTCGACGGAATTTATTTTCCGTAGAAAATTATAATAAGATTTTTCGACGGAATTACATTTGTTTTCCGTCAAAATTTTTTGACGGAATTTATTTTCCGTCGAAAATTATTACAAGATTTTTCGACAGAATTCCATTCATTTTCCGTCGAAAATTATTACAAGATTTTTCAACGGAATTTTATTTATTTTCCGTCGATAAATTTCGACGGAATTATTTTTCCGTCAAAACTTTCCATGGAAATTATTTTCGTCGAAAATTTTCGATGGAATCTGTAATTCCGTCGAAAAATTCATTACCCACGAAGAGATATTCGACGGTTTCATTTCCGTCGAAAATTTCGTCGAAAACAAAGTTTTGGACGGAATTTTAACCATTTTCGACGGAATTTTTCTGTCGAAAAAAATTCATTTTCTAGTAGTGAATTATGTAAACAATCTTACTATATCCCCTCAAGTCGGAAGCCTTGTGCACTGAGATTTGTCATTATATAAATAGTTCCATGACAACCATTCTATTCCATGTCATCACTCTTTCTGAAAAGAAATGATTCTTTGTGATAACACAAAAAATAATATAATAAAATTAATTCATATTAGTGGTGTGGTGATGGCGATGATGGCGGTAGTCACGTGGTGGTGGTAATGATGATGATAGTAGTGGTGATGATTATGGTGATGTGGTGGTGGTGGCCGGAAATGAAAATAAAGAAAGAGGGAACTTAAAATCAAAATTCTTGCCAATCAATTATGTTTTAATTTAATTTTTTAAAAAAAGAAGAAAAAATGTCGCGAAATGACTTTAAATCGACGCTGAATTATGGTATATTACGACAATTATAAAAACCGCCTTAATAACAGCCACAAAGTTAAATATAGAGGCGGTTGAACTCAAAGTTAAATATATTACTAACAGTCGCATATTGACTATTTTCTTGTAATGGTGGTGGTGGTGGTGGTGGTAATAGTGGCGATGGTGATGGTGGCAGCGATGGTGGTAGTGGTGGCGGTGACATAGTGATGGCACTGTGGTTATGGTGATGGCAATGGCTGCGACAATAGTGGTGGTAATGGTGGTGGCGGCGGCGGCGGCGGCGATGGCGGTGGTGGTAGTAGTTGCGGGGTGGTGGTGTTAATGATGGAAGTGGTGGTGGTGGCGATGGGTGAAGGTGGTGGTGATGGTGGTGACGGCACTGGTGGCACGACGACGACGACGATGACGATGGTGGCGATGGTGCTGTTAGGATTATGGTAGTGATGGTACCGATGGCACTAGTGGAAGACAATAGAGGCGACGATGGTGGCGGTCATCATGTTGGGATGATAATGGTGGTGGTGGTGGTGGTGGTGACCGTGATAGCGGTGGAGAGTGATTGAGAGAGACAAGTTTTTCTCATTTTTTCCCAGCATAAAAATTAAATCAGTTCATTCCGGGAACAAAAAATAAGCTGATTTTACCAAATGAGTTTTCTATCCATTTATGTGGTGGGGGTGATGGCACTATGGTTATGGTGATGGCAATGGCTGCGACAATAGTGGTGGTAATGGTGGTGGCGGCGGCGGCGGTGGTGGCGGCGGCGATGGCGGTGGTGGTAGTAGTTGCGGGGTGGTGGTGTTAATGATGGAAGTGGTGGTGGTGGCGATGGGTGGAGGTGGTGGTGATGGTGGTGACGGCACTAGTGGCACGATGACGACGACGATGACGATGGTGGCGATGGTCCTGTTAAGATTATGGTAGTGATGGTACCGATGGGCACTGGTGGAAGACAATAGAGGCGACGATGGTGGCGGTGATCATGTTGGGATGATAATGGTGGTGGTGATCGTGATAGTGGTGGAGAGAGATTGAGAGAGACAAGTTTTTCTCATTTTTTCCCAGCATAAAAATTAAATCAGTTCATTCTGGGAACAAAAAAATAAGCTGATTTTACCAAATGAGTTTTCTATCCATTTATGTTCTCAGGAGTAGAAATTAAAAAAAAAATTCATGCACACCCATGAGCGCCTCTCCAATAATAAAATCAATCTAGATTTCATATAATTTCCACTAAATTTAAACTTAAAATTTATGGATAAGATATTAATCCTACTTTTATTTTATGCATACTCTACTTAATAGTCTCCAATATCGTTAGATTAAAATATCAATTAATATTCACTATTTCTTTTTCTGCTCTTGAAATTTTGATCAAGCAAGCATTGTTAAAGAGGAGTAGGTAGAATATGCATGAAAAAAAGATAGCAATAATATCTTATCCCTATAATTTAAATAAAAAAGTTATTAATGATATGTGTCATTTTGTACGGTGGAGAAGACTAGATTAATTAATCCAATATGTAGATATAAATTGTTTAAAAATATCTTACACTTTATAGGAACAATATCTACATATCTATCTTATTGAGAAAATTGTAAAATTTAGTTTGATTAAACAGATAAGCAGCAAATAAACAGATAAATATGAGTTGAAGAGAAAAGTAATCAAGCAAATTCAGCAAATTTAAAAAAGTTTTTTTTTTTTTTTTCTTTTTCTTTTTCTTTTAACTCATAGCTGATTGAAATATTCTCTAGCGAGGAGAGAGAGAGAGATATCAGTAACTAAGAATGATACGACTTACGAGTAAAGGATGGTATAGTGGAGATCATCTTCTATGCGGCAGGAGTATGTAGATCTGCAAGTTAGAAAATGACAAGTGGATTAAAAAATATTATTTTCGTTTTCCGTACGGACAACACAGCTTCTTGCTTCATTTTGATTGGTTAGATGCATGGAGTCTATTGTGCAACGGTTGCACAATAGATATTTCCGGTATAGTGGGGATTTAGTGAACGCTACTGTTACGGATTCTATAAAGAGATGAGTGGGTTATATTTAAAAAAAAAAAAAAAATAATGTTTGTAAACTATATTATGTCTACATGATGGGAAAAATATTTCTGCAATTAATGCAGATAATTTATGTGCTTTTATTATCAAATCAACGTCGTTTTGGTATTAAAATTTTAAAAAATTATAAATACAAAAATTATTATAACCCTAAAATAAATTAAAATTATAAAAATATTATGATTTCCACTCAAAACGACGTCGTAATAGGCGTACTGCAGATAACTTATCTGCAGTAATTATAGAAAAAGCGAACCCCCATGTATTATGGGTAATATATTCTTAAATAGAATATACTACCCATAATATATAGTATAATGTAATTTATAAAAATTTATAAATAAAAAATTTATAAATATAACCTTCTTAAAAAAAATTAAAATTGTTAGACATTTCAGAAGATGATATTCTTTCGTGCTTAATGTAGAATCTAGTGTTATAGCAACTCTCCGAGCAATGCACAGCTAATATTAAATTTAGACCAAAAAGTATTTAACTTATGTAAAAATTTAAATCATAACAGATATATATATATATAATTTATATAAATATTAAAAAATAATCTTTAAAATTACCAGGAAAAGGACGTACTTTATTCAAAAAAATTAAAATTAAAATTTATTCTCTAACTGAACTGTTTTTGTCGCCACTGGAATTCAGTTAGGTATTCCTGTATTTTCGGGTTTAACTACATATCGTGCAAATCGCGAAATGATTACAAGCAAAGAAGCGATCGATCAAGCAGTTATTTATTTTTTAAGACAAGTAAAATGGTTTTTGTCAAGCGTCACAGCGTAGGCCTAGCTAGTTTTTTTATGTAACAGAACATAAAACAGAATCGCTACTTCTGAGTTAGTTTGGATCTCATCTCAGCACAAGAATTTGACTGTTAGACAAGAAGAACCAACCTAATCAATTTCAAAACTTGATTTCGTATTCAAGAATCATGATTAATTACTTAAAATGGGAGCAAAATTAACGGACATTACATAACACATGTTACACAAACCTTAAAACATGTTTGATTATTTACTTAAATAATAACTAACCTACTGAGTACTGACCTCACACTAGTCATCACCTCAATTCCTCTCTCAAACTCATATTCTGTTAAATGGGTAATCTCCTTTTGATGATTTTCTTTGCCATGATCATGACCTTGGCCATGGTGTCTAAGTCATCAGAATCACACACCATTTTGCATAAGAGATCCAAGCAATTTTCAAGTTTTATAACATCCAACAAGAGGTGCAATGGCTTGTTGGGAGAGTGTCTCTATGAAGAAGAAATGGCAATTGAGTCTGATATAAGCAGAAGAAACCTAGCACAAACGAAAAGGTACATAAGCTATGATGCTCTTAAAAAAAACAATGCCCCATGTGAACGTCGTGGAAGTTCTTACTACGGTTGTGGAGGTTCGGGGAAGGCTAATCCTTACAACCGTGGCTGCAGTGTCATTACACATTGTGCTAGATCTACACACTGAGTAGTTGACTTTATAGCAGCATAGCAATTAACTTCTAGCACATTAGTTTTTGAAAAAAAAAAAAAAATGTTTGTTTTTTCAAATGATACAACTTATGTCATTTTACTCTCACAAAGAGGTGAGATTCATATCTTTATATTTTTTTGTTTACTCTCTCCTCCTGTATCTCTTTCTTTTCGCTTAAATGTCACAACTTTACATCCTTTGAAATGATACACATTTTTTCCTTTTTTTTATGTAGTTTCAAGCTTTATATGCTTTAGAAGATAGGAGTACTTATATTGGGCTTTTTGACCCTTGTGGCCCTTATTTAATAAATAATTACTAATTTAGCCCTCATTTTAAACTAATACGAAAATTTAACCTCTCCCACAAACATAACACCAATCTGCCCCTATTTGACCGTTGACCACATATCCTACCCGGGTACACACCCACGTACCCGGGTATTTTTTGAAATTTCTTACCTACCCGGGTAGATAGGTGTGTACCTGGGTAGAGTTCTTTGTTTCTGGGCATACTTTACATTACTTACCCGGGTATGTGTACCCGGGTACATAGTTATTTTCCCAATTCCATTTCTCATCCCCCGTCTCCACTCACCCTCATATACACAACCATCTGTCCATACATAAATACTTTGGGTTGAAGGATTCTTTACCGATCCTAAAACGGAAAAGTTCATCGGTGCACCCAGAAGAATCTGTTATAACGGGATCAAAGAAAGAGAAAAAGGTGAAAAAATCATGGAAAAGTTCTTTGATTTCATGGTGGAAAGGTGACAAGAAAAGCAAGGTACGAGGTGAACCCACCAACAATTCAAAATCAAAGGTTTCAGGGCAAAGGAAGGGTCAGGTTTCTGGTCCAATATATAACTCGGGCAAAGGTATTGATGTGAAGAAGCACCAACGGGGTTCAACTTCTGGGCCTCTCACAAGTCTGTTCAAATCCAAAAAGAGAGAGGAGTGTGAGATTCCATATATGTCTCTTCACCAACAAAACAACCCTAGTCATGTGCATAACTTTGGCCCCATTTATGTGGTCACTTGAATGTGCCTACAACTATCAGTGTTGCAAATTCATTCTGCTGACACGAGCTTCATAGGAAAAGCCTTAATTTTCTGCTGGATGAAATAATTTATGTTTTGAATTTGATTATGGATTGTATTGGCACACTGTTGGATTTTACCTAGGAAAACAAGATTGGAGAATAGGTCCTCCTAGTCCTAGTTGCTTGTTGAACCCTCATTCTTTCATTTTGCTTATTATTCTAGGCTAGCATCTATTTTTTTGGGTTTCATTTTTAATTTTCAAAGCGTATTCATTCCTACAAAACTTGAAATCATGGTGGTATTATTCTGGCAGTATCAAAAAGGCTCTAAATAGATAGATATTTTAGTTAAAGATGTTGTTTCGTCAGTCCCGATCCATTGTCATATGTAGGCCATAATAATAGTAATAATAAATTATGTACACGTTTTGTCATATATGATGTCTCCCTGCCCAACTTCTGGAACTGTGCTTGTGCTATCTCTAATGTAATTTTTCTTTTGCTTTGAGAAAATAACTATGTACCCGGGTACACACTTATGTATCCGGGTAAGTAATGCAAAGTATGCCCAGAAACGAAGAACTCTACCCGGGTACACACCTATCTACCCGGGTAGGTAAGAAATTTCAAAAAATATCCGGGTACGTGGGTGTGTACCCGGGTAGGATGTGTGGTCAACGGTCAAACAGGGACAGATTGGTGTTATGTTTGCGGGAGAGGTTAAATTTTCGTATTAGTTTAAAATGAGGGTCAAATTAGTAATTATTTATTAAATAAGGGCCATAAGGGTCAAAAAGCCCTTATATTGTGGTAATAATTGTTGTTACTTGTGGATCAAAATTCACAGATCTCATAGAAGCCAGAGGCCGGTCGCTGATGATGTCAGAAAAAGGTAAAGAGAGTGAGAGAGAAAAAAATAAAAAAAAAAATTATTTGTAATAAAGTTACTAGCTAGCTACTATATGCCCCGAGGGAACAGTGATCAAAGTGCCATTGTTGACAAAAAAAAATTACCAAACTGCCATGCCAACAGTAAATTTTGCCAAAATGTCACGTGGCATATTTCGCTACACTGTACACAGTGTAGCGAAATATGTCACGTTAGAACCAAAAAGTGCAATATGTCAAAATTGTTGAAATTTGCTATCCTATGTAGCGAATTTCAACAATTTTGACATATGACACTTTTTAGTTCTGAGCATTCTGACGTGGCATATTTCGCTACACTTTGTAGCGAATTACTTGCAAACATATTTCGCTACACAGTGTAACGAAATATGCCACGTGACATTTTGGCAAAATTTACTATTGGGTAATTTTTTTTGCCAAAAGTGGCAAAATGTCACTGTTCCATGCCCGAGCGTATAAATGCCAGAGCCTCCCATTCATATAAGTCAAAAATATTTTTCATAAAGTGTGTATTCACAAAAAATAATAAAAATTACCTGTATAATTTCTTTATCGCTTAATGTAAATATATTATTACTTGTATGAGTTTACTCCGTTTATACTTCTAGGTTTCTAGTGTTTGTTTCGTATGGTTGATTTACTTTGGCAAACCAAACCGATTTAAAAAAAAAGTTCGATTTTTGAACCAGGTACATGAGAAAATGGTTCACTTCTTGAATCAATTTAGAAAAACGTGGTGCGGTACGGTTTGTCTGCAATTTGGTTTGGTTTATTTGAGTTTTTAACACTTCTAAGAGTGCTTATGGTTTGATTTAGTTCAGTTTTTATCTTGAACTGAACCGAATTAAATTAAAAAAAAAATTGATTCTTGAATTGAATTGGTCTTAGAAGAATGGTTTGATGCTTGAACTGGTTCAAAAAAATAGTACGTTCTTGAATTTGTTCAAACAATATAATTTTTTTTTTTTTGCAGTTTAGATCATTTTACAACTCTTACATTTGATTTTTTTTTCCACCACCAAGTGAGATATTGGAATACTAGTTTTGAAAAGAGGTACTTAGAAGGAGAGAATGGTCGTAGAGGATATATATGTAGGTTGCTTTCTTCGGATGGATTTGTTTTGTTTAGAGTATACCGGGATATAGAATAAGGTTTCTGAGATATACATATAATCGTAGAGGATATGTAAGTTGCTTTCTTCGGATGGACTTGTTTTGTTTTGAGTATACCGGAATATAGAATAGGGTTTCTGACATGGAATAGGATATTGTGACACCCAAGTTATGTTACACCCATGTGACACCCAGTCAATCTCACCGTTAGATCGCTTATGTTGATCCAACGGTTATATTTATTTCTACCTTTGTATGATCATGATTTCCCAAATTTAAAGTGAAAGCATTAAATATGGGAAATCATAACCATACAAAGGTAGAAATAAATATAACGTATTAAATTTGTGAAATCATGACCCCATACAAAGATGGAAATAAATATAACCTTTAGATCAACATAATCGATCTAACGGTGAGATTGATTGGTAATAATATGGTAGTAACACAACTTAATTGTTACAATATCCTATCCCTTAGATATATATATATATATATATATATATATATATATATATATATATATATATATATATATATTATGTGTTTTATAAGAGTTATGTAGTAGGAAAAGTGATTGTGTAATGTTATAAAGATTTGTTTTGCGTGCCTTTATTTTTTTGCTGCGGGCCTCACAAAATATTGTGTGTGTAGAAAAAATTTTGTGGTCATGTTAAATGATAGATGATAAACCCATATATATATATATATATACATGAGAAAAACATTTCTCAAGCAGCTTGAGATAAGTTTATCTCCAGCTAGCCCTAAAACTACGTCGTTTTGATTAATGAAGGGTGTTTATGTAATTCTAGGTGAATTAATGAAGGGTATTATTGTAATTTTATTTATTTTTATATCATATACATTTGACTGAAACACTCTTCATTAATTCACCTAAGATTACATAAATATCCTTCATTAATCAAAACGACGTAGTTTTGGGGCTAGCTAGAGATAAACTTATCTCAAGCTGCTTGAGAAATGTTTACCCATATATATATATATATATATATATATATATATATATATATATATATGGCTTATCTTTTCTCAAGCGGTTGGAGATAACTTTATCTTCGGTTACTAAATCATGACCGTACAAAGATGAATCAATGGTGATTAAGGAAGAGAGAGAAAAAGGGAATTATAACCATTCAAAGGTGAATCAATTAATATAAGGAAATAAATAAATAAAACGACGTAGTTTTGAGGTAGTCGAAGATAAACTTATCTCAAGTTGCCCCTCACTTATCCAAGTTGTAAATTATGCAAATCGATAGAAAGAACGGGGAGGAGAGAAAAAAAATGTAGAAGACAGTGAGGAGAAAGAAAGGGAAAAAAGGTTTATTTTATTCTGCAAATCTCCACCACTGGATGAGATTGTAATCTAACGATGTTGAGAGAGGTAGGCAAAGATAGGCAAATAAGAGTAGGCAGAATAACCTATCTCTTCTTTCATAGATGTAAGAGTAAGAAGTCTTGCACCAAATCTTGATAATTGATTTCCTTGCATCTAACGGCTCAAATTTGCAATAAATCAAAACAGTTAGATATAAATAGTATAAACAATCAAGATTCAGAGTGTAAGTTAAACTGGTGTTATATATATATATATATATATGTATATATGGGAAAAACATTTCACAAGCTGTTTGAGATAAGTTTATCTCCGGCCACCCCAAAACTATGTCGTTTTGATTATTTATTTCCTTATATTTATTGATTCACCTTTGAATGGTTATGATTCCCCTTTACTTTCTCTTCCTTTATCACCATTGATCCATCTTTGTACAGTTATGATTTAGTAGCCGGAGATAAAGTTATCTTAAGCAGCTTGAAAAATGATAAGTCCTATATATATATATATATATGAATATATGATCAACAAACGTCGGTGTAAGAATAATAAGTACTCTTACACTAAATTTTAAATGTTAATTTTCATGTATCAATGGTTATGATTTTTTGAAAATTAATAATTAATTAATGAATATGATCCAATAAATCACAACTGTTAGATTCATGTAAATTAACTCATACCGATGTAAGAATAATAAGTTTTACACCAAATCTTAATCGTTGATTTTTTGTGAAAACAATTATAATTTTTTGAGAATTAGTAATATATTAATTATAACCCTGACCAATAAATTATAACCGTTAGTATGATCCAATAAATCACAACTGTTAGATTCATGCAAATTAACTTACACTGGGAAAAGAATAAGAAGTTTTACATCAAATCTTAACCATTGACTTCTATGAATCTAAAATTTATAATTTATTGGGAATTAATAATATATTAATTAGACCCAATAAATTATAATCATTAGATTCACAAAATTTAATGGTTAAAATTTGGTGTGAAATTTATTATTCTTATATCGGTGTAAGTTGATCTTATCCCATATATGAGCAAGATCAACTTACACCAGCGTGTGCGTGTGCGTGTGTCTCTGTGTGTGTGGGAAAGATCTTTTGACTTCCGTGTAAATTCTTATTCCCCGTCTTAACCATTAATTTCCGTATATTTAATAGTTATAGTTTATTGAGTTATACATGTAACACCTTAAATATATATATATATATATATATATATATATATATATATATATATATATATATATATCTTTGAAAATAGCATCTTTGAAAAAATGGATTCTTTGAAATAAAAATATCTTTGAAAAAATGGCATCTTTTTTTATATCTTTGAAAAAAATGGCATCTTTAACTAAAGTAATCATGAAACTTAAGATTTTTATTGAAGTAATGATTAGATTTTTATTAAAAGTAATGATTAGTTTTTAGATTTTTATTATGATATTATTAAAAAAAAAATCAACTTGAGATCCTATATAAAGACGGGCCCTTAGAATGTCTAGGAAGTGGAAAGATTTAATATGCTCCAGGACCACTGAATCTTTTGGTGCTCCCTCTCACAATATTAATTTTCTCTTTCCTTTTTTACCCTTATTATTTTCCCACTTTTTCCATTTTACCCTCCTATTTACACTAAGGGACCACCTAAAAATGGTGGTCCCGGTTCACACAAAATAACCTCCTAGGAAGTAGGAAGAAAGAAATAGAGAGAGAAAGATAAAGGAAAGAAAAGGAGAGATAGAAAGAGAAAGAATGAGAAAAGAATGGAAATGTAATATTGGAAGAGAACCTCATTCTCCTAGTTTCACTTTTCTTCATCTATTTCTATATTTAAAGTTGGTATTTCGAAGTTATTTCTTTAACTGTGAATGTATAGTTACTCTTGTGAATGTATAGTTACTCTGATCAACTATTTTCTTATAAATTTCTTCTACTCTTTTGTTTTATCTTTTACCAAAAAAAAAAAGAATCGATAAGTTATTGATTGGTCATTAGTCGTCGTGAGATCGATAACTTTATTTTACCATTTTATTACTTGTACGACCGGTGCACTTGTCGAAGTTGCAAAATTGTCTATATTGATGAAATTAAAGAAAAATGATGTAAATTATGTTGTGGCTTGATGCAGAGTGTTTGAGTATATGGATGATTTGGTTGATGTGGTTAAACTATGATTGAAGTGATTGAATTTATGAAAAATCTCCCTTGGAGCCTTTAAGGTAACTTTCGGCCTTATGGTTTTAAAAATGATTGGAATTATTGTAAATTATAATGGAGTGTAATTGTGGTGTATCATGGTGTGTGAGATGCTTGTGAAGCAATGAAATTGGTTGGTTTGAACTAAAACACGAGTGGTTAGACTTTGGGGTTTAATGACCATGAGCTAGGATTTTTCTGAGAGTTGTTGTTTATGTTTACTTATGTATTCTCAAGCATGTGATTGATCTTATTGTGGTATGATCATTGTAGGTTGACTCTCTTTGATATAATCTTGGAAGAATAAGTTTTAGAAGCTTCTCTCTGTTGTGAGCTTGCTTGTGGAACTTTTTATAGGTAAACTTCTGTATGTCCTGCGATTAGTCCCTTTGTGTGCTCCGCCATGTCCTTTGGGAATGATTGTATTTGTGATCTTTAATAATGTGTGATAGAGTATGATCATGCATTTTTACCTGTTGTTTAACATGTGTTTTGGCATGCTGACTGGCATGCGTTTTGGCATGCTGTTTGGTATATGTTTTGATATACTAGTATCTCTGGCCAGTAGATAAATTTATGGGACTGCCATTGGATACCTCTCCGAGGGGAGTTCCAATTGGATTTTGCCTTAGTGTTGTCTTCGTTTTGGGAGCGGTACTAGGAATGTCTTGGGATTTAAAGGTGGTAGTTTGACAGTATTCTTGTTTTGATGTTCTTGGTTGTTTGTGTAGTGACTATTGTGATTTCATATGTTATATTATTCATATGATTATCATTACATGCACATTGAGTGAGCCATTGCGTGGAGTGACCCTCCAGGACCCTTATTTTACTGATATTGTCAAATCTCACCCCGCATTATGGTACATTATTTTCAGGTACCACTAGTGCTGCAGGAGAAGCCTCGGGCAAGAAGCCCATCTAGTGTGGATACGAGCATATGGAGTATTTTGACGTGTACATAGGAGTGCATGAGAATTACTTGCAATTTTGAGATATTATTTTGATGCACTTCGTAGTTGTTTATTTTGTATTATGGACTTAGAGCATGAACATTAGTTTTGTATTAGATGTTGTGGACATGTTAAGAGTTGTTCATGCTTTTTTTTCTAAGTCATTTGAATATTATGTTGATTATGTAATAATTAAATTTGATAGTTGATGTAATGTAATTGTATTACTGAAGAACCTTGTTTATGTAAATATTATTATATGTGATGGAAGAGCCTAAAGCCTATTGTAGTTATTAATGTTATTTAGTTATAATGAATGACAATAGGACATTATTTATGAAAAGTAATGAGAGGAATTAATGTGTATTGTGGGTTATAAGTGCACCAAGGTTGGTTGATCCTTTGGATGCCACCCTTTTGGTCTATTAGGTACCATTTTGAGTATTGGAACACACTTGTATAAGTGAGTAAAAGTTGTTAAAATAAAGAAGACTCTGTCGAAATTTCTAGAAAAATAGTGAGATTTAACCTAACTTTGAGGACCATAACTCTCTCTATTGTGGATCAATTAAGGTGTACCATACCTTATTTTGAAGCTTAAGATGTCCTTTATATTATCATAAAATTTAGTGTCATTTGGAGTTGTAAAACTGCACAATTTACGTTTGAGTGAGAGCTGTTTATGTCCGTGCTGTATTGACAACATTGATGTTCGTTATTGAAAAATTCATATCTCTCTCGTTACTTACCCAAATTCATACAAGATGGTGACTCTGTGGGTGAGGTGCAAGTAGCGTCTTGTATTGTTGGTTGTAGACGTATGTAATTCCTACATGTTTATTCTCTGGCCAGTAGGATTCTGACACACATTACATGATTATATGCTGCATTGCACCGATTTTGAAACTTATACTGTTTTAGAACTTATATTGCATATATAAGTGAGCTTGGGGTAGAGAGATCCTTGAGGATCTCTTGTCTTACTGAGATTTTTTTTAGAGATCTCACCCAACTTTGGGGCACATTTTCAAGTTCAAGTACCTCGGGGGTTAATACCCCTGGCTGCAGGAAGCCGGAGCTGAGTTGATATGCATGCTAATTATACTATTATGTCTGGATGCTGATATGTTTATTGTCATTATATTTTTATCTAAGTTGAGACTTTACTGGGCCTTGTTAGCTTATTTGGTGAGCATGGGGGTTATCCATGCCACATTGATTATGTTTTGTTTATTTAGACTCGAGTTGTATAATGTACTAGGATATTGTCCGGTCTACATATTGTAGTTTTGTGACTAGATACACACACACACAAATAAATATATATATATATATATATATATATATGGGGTTATTCGGTTAGTTATTTTATTGCAATTTACATACAGGCAATGTTTTGAAATAGAACTAAATAATCAACTTGGTTAATAATAATGACGTCATAATTAAAAAGAAAAGGTTAGCTTCCGCATTTAATTGAGTTGCGCTTAATACTGTAATATGATAACAATTCGGGTATATACGGGGTGTTACAGATAAGGAGCGGCTCTTGACAGGCTTCCTACTGGAGGGATACATGAATGAATCAAATCAACACTCGAACGAGAGGGATCCAGAGGCTGGGCAAATATGAGACTTTAAAGTTGAGGATGACTTAAAGGATTTAATATGTACTACCTATACTAACAAGATGCATCTACTTTTAGGTAGTCCATAACTTAAGAATTGCATAGTTAAGCATGCTTGACTTGAAGCAATTATGAGATAGGTGACCTCTTGGGAAGTTTCTCAGGAAGTGTGTAAGTGGGGACAAAACACATTGAAAAGTCTCGTGTTGGTTTGTGGGAATAATCATTAATCTTGCAGGTAGTCGGGCATTACAGGACCAATTAATTAATTATTAATTTCGAATAAATGTTACACAATATATATATATATATATATATATATATATATAGGGAAGATTATATTTAAAAACTTTTTATTTACAATTCTTACAAACTACACTTAGTATGACCGGTCATACTTAGTGTAATTTGTAAAAAAAAAAAGTAAATAAATCATTCCCCTATATATATATATATTAATGTTTTTTATATTGTAGAGATAATTTTATTTTCTACACATATATAAAAGTGTATGAGGTATGTGTTTTCTTTTTTTCCCTTTTCTCTTCGCATGGATCCACACGGGCCCCACACACTTTTATGTGTGTGTAGGAGATAAAATCTCCTACAACATAAGAAACATTAATCTCATATATATATATATATATATATATATATATATTTAAGTTAATGGTAATTGACTATTTGAATTAATAAGAATAAGAAAAAAAAAGTTAATTGGGGGTGAATAATAATAAACAAATCAGAGTTATAATAGATACTATTAATAGAATTTCCAAATAGCTTACAAAAAAAAATCCAAATAGGATTTGGATTCATTGATGCCTTTATTTAAAAGCCCTCGCTAACCCCACCTAAAACTAAGTCCAAAAGTTCTCCGGCCCAATGATCAATCTATAGTTTTGGCCAAAAATTTGTTCTTGCTAAAACGAATTTCTTTGCTCTGGTTCTATGATATTTAAAAAGGAATGTTTTCATATACAAAAAAAGAAAAAGAAAAGGAAGGAATGTTTTAAAGGATGAATTTTTTCAAGTTAAATGATAGTTATCATAGGAGAAGATTATTGTACGGTTGGAATCTATAAGCTCACTATGTTCCCTTATAGGGTGTATGGTCACTGTATGGGCGATACCTATGGCTTTGGTAAAGACCAGGCCACGCGATATTATCCCAAGTATAAGCAGATAATCAGTACAAGTATAAGCTATAAGAGAATTCAAGTAATAGGCTAATAACGATACATAACATGCTCTCTGTTGTGCCCTCTGGGGGCTATTTATATTGATCATGGTGTGGTTAGATCATAGTCAACTCTCCTTTGGATACACTCCTATGATAGCAGTGTTGGGCGGTTTAGGCGCTGACGTTGTGGCAGCGCTGCGCCCCCTGCTACTGGCGATGCCAGCGTTGGGCAAAGGGAGAGTTTCCCTTTGTGATACCTGTAGCGATTGCATTTGGTGGTTAATGTCCTAAGGTAAGATATCTTGGTGTATCTCTTGGGTGTGCTGCACCCTTGGTGGATGTGAAGGTACACGTCAGCCCTTAGGGCTAACGTGGAGCTAAAAGGGGATTTGGGCCTGCGAAGTTGGGCCGCTAGAGTGACTGGCCTGTTAGGGCGGTTAAGGCCTGCTGCGGCGATTGGGCCCTGCTGTGGCGATTGGGCCATCCAGAACAGGAGCCCCCCAGCTTGGTAGCATGCGTAGGATGGTGCCAAGTTAGAGTCTTTTGGGCGTTACCTTTTAGGGCGACCGTCCTAAAGGGTTGGGTCGGAGAACCTGTGCTGCTTGAGTGACTGGCCTGTTAGGGCGGTTAAGGCCTGCTGTGGCGATTGGGCCATCCAGAACAGGAGCCCCCCCAGCTTGGTAGCATATTTGAGGCGCTGTGTGGTCGGTGTAGGGCGTTTGCTGATCAGATCTCGCCGAAGTCGTAGTGGGGCGTGTTCTGTATAGTACGAGTGTGTTTTAATTCTAGAAACTGCCGAGCTAGAATTTGGGCGTTATACCTTCTAGGCTTCTGGGATAGCAACCGTTTTTGCTTTCCTTCTCCAGGGGTATTTTAGGTTTTTCCCTTCTGTCATGCCTCTTCGATTCTCGTGAAAGTAATTATGACGCCTCTGTAATCATTACAGGCTACTTGCGTTGTTTCGAGATACGACGCATTGAAGTGACATGATTGATATATGACCTGAAATTACCATCTGGTCCTTTATCGCATCCGTTCGTCTAGATATGTTACTCACATCTGACGGTCTAAGATAGAGCAGCTTATCATGACCGCCGATCATTCTTGGCTCCATCATCCAACGGTCAGAGATCAAACGGCTGTGTAGTGACACGTTGTGTCCCATTTTTTCTTTAAAAAGGGGGCCATATGTTTTGGCGGACATTTCCTGCTTTGAAACCATTTTGAACTCTTCTTCATTGTGCCTTTCCGATTAGCCTTTCTGCGATTTGTGCATAATCTTCAGGTATAGTATCTTACCCTTCTTTTTTAATTTATTGTATATCTTTCCTTCTTCTTCTTGTTTTTTCTGGGTACTATAAGGTTATGAGTATCCCTGGGTTGGTTTTGCCAGAGGTTGAAATCAAAGAGGAGGAGTTTGACGAAGCCTTCGAATCAGTCGAAGGCTGTACAGTGGGAGTTAGTGGTTTCTTCTCATCTTCTCATTCTTTGGTTCCTGGGGTAGAGTCATTGCCTCACGGCAAAATCCCTGAATTGTTGGGGTTTTCTGAAGAAGAGATTCAGAATCTCTTACCAGAGCGAGCTTTAGGGCCTGTAGTTCCTTACCTAGGTGAGGCGTCCGGTTCTGGTAGAAGTCGTCCTAGTAGATCTAGGCGGCGAAAGTCAGGGAGTTCCCATGAGAGGGTTAAGGCTCGGCCTTCTCGTCGTCGTGGTTTGTGTCCACCCGCTCCTTCAGTTATGCGAGGTAGTGGGTTCCGCCGTCGTGCTTCTAGGCGTTCTGCCTTTGGCACAAGGCGACTTATTCGCCCTTTGTCTTCCATCAATCAGCTTCCCCAGCATCGCCCACTTGAAACTTACTATAAACTTTCAAACCCACATGCCAATTCTTCAGTTGCTCTAAGTACTTCCAAAGGGTACATACCACCAATTTCTGCGTCTTTCCATCGCCGTAAGTATGACGAATCTACGGATAACCGAATGGGTAGGTTACATCCAGAAGATGGACGTCTTGTTAGGTATGGTGTGTGGGACGCCATATATGAAGATTTGGAGCTTTATAAGATACCACCTGTTTGGTGGCCTTCTTCATTAAGCTATTCCGATTTTTATGCTTCGAGTTCTTCAGAAACTTCTGATTCTGATGGTAAGTAGATCCCCTTTCTGTCTTCTGCCCTTTTTTTTTTTTTTTGGCGATTGATGTGGGAGTTGGTGTTTGTGGAGATGGGTATAGGGCGAGGTGTCCATTCTTATTTTTCCTTTTAATCGTCGTCTTGATTTGGAGGTCCAGTTGACAACCCGTTTGTTACTCCAGGTAGAATTCTTTCTGACTGATGGAGATTGTCCAGTCGGATACTCGCCTCGAGGCGCGGGAATGGGTAGACCCGGATATTGTTGCGTCATCCTCGAGTTATGCCGATAAGGACATTCTTCGTCTTCATTACCAAACTGATCCTGCGTTTATGATTACTGAGGATGGCGCGAATGAAGCCAAATGGCAGCCGTTTGCTGTGACAAGTGACCGGAGGGTTTGCGACGCGCCTAGTGATGCCATAAAGTCTGTTTGGCGCTTCATGGTTTATAAGACCCACTTTACAGATCAAAAAGTGAGGTTTCCTCTCACGGATTTTGAGATGAGAGTGTTATCCCATTTGCAAATCGCGCCCTCTCAGTTACATCCGAACGCCTGGGCGGTACACTCCTATGATAGCAGTGTTGGGCGGTTTAGGCGCTGACGTTGTGGCAGCACTGCGCCCCCTGCTACTGGCGATGCCAGCGTTGGGCAAAGGGAGAGTTTCCCTTTGTGATACCTGTGGCGATTGCCTTTGGTGGTTAATGTCCCAAGGTAAGACATTTTGGTGTATCTCTTGGGTGTGCTGCACCCTTGGTGGATGTGAAGGTACACGTCAGCCCTTAGGGCTAACGTGGAGCTAAAAGGGGATTTGGGCCTGCGAAGTTGGGCCGCTAGAGTGACTGGCCTGTTAGGGCGGTTAAGGCCTGCTGTGGCGATTGGGCCCTGCTGTGGCGATTGGACCATCCAGAACAATTATATTTATAAAATTTTTGTTTATAAACTCTTATAAATTATATTATGTCTTATCGGTAAGACATCTTAAGTGAAGTTTTACCGATAAAATATGATATAGTTTATAAGGTTCTAAAAAAAAGTTTGTCAATATAATCTTCCTCGTTATTATATGATATTCCTCCTTTCGAATAATACATTAGCTGTGTGATTTTTAGTACACTGACCCATTTGCCATATTTTTTAAAAAAAAATTGTCCAACTATCACGGGAATAGTAATTTTTTTCAAAATAACACACGTATAAATTAACTATAGTAGATAGTGAACTTAATTTGCTTACGTGACACGTTTTTAATTAGGGCTGGCAAAATGGGCTGAGCCCGCCCCGCCCGCCAAGTAGGGCGGGCTGGGTTGAGTTTTTCAACCCACCAGCCCACCAAACCCGCCCCGCCAAACCCGTCAGCCCGCTGGGTTCGGCCCGTCACAGGGCGGGCTAGCCCGCCAAGCCCGTTTTTTCTTTCTTTTATTAGGCTACCTATTTGTTATGTAGCTTCGTGCTTTAAATTTCTCTGCATGCAAGTGGCTTTTTCGAATTGTTGTAGACCGCTCATACAACACTTTGTTACTTGTTTTGTTACTCTGTTTTACATTGATATGATTTTATTTTTTATTATTATTTTTGCATTGAAAGTTGCATATTTATATGTATATTATTAAACACTGATCTTCTTGGTTTCATAAGCACATTAAAATTTTATGCAGATTTTTGTATGCTTTAATGCAGATTTTTTTATGTGTTTTATGCAGAATTTAATTTTTTTGTATTTTATTTTTATATATAAATTTTTTATTTTACGCGGGCTTGCCCGTAGCCCGCCAACCAACCCATAAAACGGGGCGGGTTGCTTAATTCAACCCATTTTGTCAAAACGGGCTGGGACGGGCCAGCCCATTTTAAGCGGGCCAGTGGCGGGGCGGGCCGGGCTAGCCCGTATTGCCAGCCCTATTTTTAATAGCTACCTAATTCACAATTAATAATAACGAATTACACGGTCAAAATATTAGTTTGCTCGCAATAAAACAATCTAATACAAATTCGCTACATAGCCTAGCCTACCAGTTGCAGAGGACGGGTTATGACGTGACAGAGGTTCCTTTGGAGCATTGTTGAAGTTTTGAGAAAGGTTTTCGTTTTGTCATTTAACATGACACAATAAAATTTCTTACACACACATTTTGTTGGGTCCACATTTTTTAAAACAAAAAAATTGAATAAAAATTAAGGCACACAAAATGAATCTCTATAACATTACACAATCATTTTTCCTACGACATAACTCTTATAAAATGCTTTTTGAGAAATTACCGAGGAATGAGTAATGAGCGTGTGCGTGGGAAAGCTTTTTTTTTTTGCAGTTTTTTGACAAAGATTGCATGCAATGACGGAAAGGCCCCTGTCAAAGTTCAATGAACCATAATCTTAAAGATGTGGTATTTTTTTTGTTCCTTCTAAGCAACATCCGTCAAAAAATGTCATAACTCATCCGGTTTCTCTGAAATATTTCCACAAAATAATTTTAAAAGGAGAACTCTATATTATCTTGAAAGGATTTTGTTATTTTTAAGTATTGTGACGTAACTAATTACAAATAGTTAATATGATGGGGAAAAGGTCTATTTACTATATTTTTTATAAATTACATTAAATATGATAGATTATATACTCTTAAACAAAATATAACCGGTCATAGTTAATATAATTTATAAGATTTGTAAATAGAAAATTTATAAATATAATATGATGTGATGATTAGTTAATTTGGGGTACGTTTTAATTCGACCATATTAAAAGTTTGTCTTACGTCATGAAAAATTTGTGCATATCTCTTGCAGAAGGAAATTGTTAAAATAATAAAAAATACTAATATGATTGGCGCATAAATTAAACCATAACCGTAATATATTGATTATCGTCATTTGTAAAATATTCATAATGTAACAACAATAATAAATAATATTAAAAATAATTTCTATGATTTCCTTAGTATAATCTTGCTACACTCCAATGTAAATCAATTCACTCAAGGTCATCTATCCCTCTCTAATCCATTTATGTCTTTTCTGAACATAAAATGACACAAATAATGAATTAACCAACTGTTATAAAAATTAATTTTACATGGAGACACTGTTAATTAAAAATAATATAATTGCCAACCTGATCGTTTGCCTATTTTGTGTGGTCTTTTTTTTTTTTCTAAGACATGTAGCTTCATTCATGGTTTAAAGTATGGGAAATATGTTATCAAAAAAATAAAAATAATAATAATATGGGAAATAGTATATAGTCTATGTCACATAAGACTACTATCTCATATTACACACCCATAAAATTTTGTGCCCATTTTTCCTTTTTTTTTAAAAAAAAATTATGGATCCCACAACTTTATTTCTCCCATGTAGAATCCAAACAAATTGCATGTGCATGCAATCACTGTCAAAAAATTGCAAAAAAAGTTTTCCCACAAACTGCAGGACACGCTCATAATTTCTCAGAACTTCCTTTGCACGTGGTTTGCTGGACTAGGTAGAGAGTTTCCTTTGCACGTAGTTTGCTGGCCTAGGGACGGAATTTTTTAGTGTGGTCCAGGACATCATGGTCCTTCCATTTAAAATTTGATATGTGAATTAATTTTTTTTTTCTCTTTTCTCTTCTCAACTTTTTCTCACCCCAATCCCACCCAATAATTTTGCTCCGGGTGCACAGTAACTCCACTCCCCTCTCTCCTCAACTTTTTCTCTCTTTTCTCACCTGAGTCGGTCTCACGCAATTATTTTGCTCCGGGTGCACAGTAACTCTGCTCCCTAAGCAGAGAATTTGTATTAGTCTGTCACCTGTTTTGCTTTTATTCAAACTAAATTGACATTTTCACCATCTAATTAAGTATTTATCTACCAAGGAAAAAATATTTGTCCTTTTAAATAACACAACTTATATCATTTCACTTTCACAAAGAGATGGGACCCACATCGTTATATTTTTTTGTCCACTCTCTATTTCTTTATCTATCTCTTACTCTCACTTAAAATGACACAACTTTATAACCTTTAAAATGATACACATTTTCCCCGTTTACCAATATGTGTAAACTATATATATGTATAGGGTTTATTGTTTCTCAAGTCACGATAATTTTATCTTCGGCCATAAATCATAATCGTACAAATATGAATCAATGGTAATAAAGGAAAAGAAAAGAAAAACAAATCATAATTAATCATTCAAAGGTGAATCAATTAATATAAGAAAATAAATAAATAAAACGAGATAGTTTTTTTATGACTGGAGGTAAATATATCTCTAAATGACTTGATAAATATTTTTCTCATATCTCTGTGACTTAAGAAATATTTTTCTTATATATATATATATATATATATATATATATATATATATATATATATATATATATATATATATATATATATATATATATATATATATTAGGTAGGATCCTTTGACATCAGTGTCAAAATTGAAATTTGACACCTCATATGAAAGCCGTTAGATCAAAAAAGATTAATGGCTCTGATTTGTAAGCATGCTACACCATTGATATTTTTTGATCTAATGACTATCAGATGATATGTCAAATTTCAAATTTGACATCAATGTCAAAAGATCCTATATATATATATATATATAACCCAAGTGTGGCGTAGTTGGTAAAAATCTTACGTTGTACTCTAACGGATCTATTTATAACAAATTTTATTTTCTTTTAGGCACCAATTTAGATAATAATAAAAGCTAATTATGTTAACGAATAATTTGTCAAAACAACAAGTTAACGAAATAGTAGGGGAAAGGCTTTATGGATGTTTACTGTAACACCCCGTGTGCATCCGGTGTATTAACATACAAATGGTAATGACGTAGTTAATAAAATGCGGAAGCTAATTTTTCCTTTTCAAATATAACGTTATTATTATTAACCAAGTTGATTACTTAATATTTTTTCAAAACATTGCATGTATGTAAATTGCAATAAAGAACTAACTGAATAACCTCAATGTATAAATAATTGTGTATCTAATCCCGGAACTACAACACGTAGTCCGGACAATATCCTGATACATTATACAACTCAAGTCTAAATAACAAGCATAATCACTGTGGCATGGACAACTCCCATGCTTATCAAATAATGCAACAAAGTCCATCAAAGTCTCAACTAGTGTTTTAAAACCTCTCCCCACCCCCCGGGTTGACCCGGGTCAACCCTGAACCCTCCCCTTTGAGGGTTTGGGTCACAAGTTGGACCCTATATGCACATCGACTCCTCTAACCCCCAAAACTCAACCGGGTTTCAGTGACTCCCGGGTCAGAGAGGTCGAAGGGGGTCACTGCATGGTTTTTTTTTAAAAAAAAATTTCCGTTAAACAACGTCGTTTTATTAAAAAAAAATTGCATGCAAAACTAAATCTTATCGTTCTCTTCTTTCCCTGTGACCTAGACGTCTTCAATCTTCACCTTGTTGCTGTGATTCTTCTAGAAAAGGTAAAAATTTATCCATTCAAATGAAATCCTTATGGTCGTCGATGGAAAACAAAAACTCATTCTTACTTCCTTTAAATTTTCCTTTGTTAGGGACCTTCTCAAAAGAGGCAGAATCGAGTTACCGTAGTGATCCCATTAACTTGTGGTTGTAATTGGTGAATTATGTTAAGTATATTTTGAATCTTTGATGATTGGTGGTTTATTTTTTAATATTTTCATATAGGATATATATATATAAAAAAAAATCGGGTCAGCGTAGTGACCCCGTGACCCTCCGGTTGAACCCGTGACCCCTTACCTCGGCCGGGTCGATTGCCGGGCCGATTTTTTAAACACTGGTCTCAACTCAAATATCAATATAATGGCAATAAACATAATCAGAATCTAAGCATAATGCAATAACATCATATATCTCTACTCAGCTCCGGCCTCCTGCCGCCAGAGGTATCAACCTCCGAGGTACCTGAACCCGAAAATGTGCCCCAAACGTGGGGTGAGATCTTTAAAAAAAAATCTCAGTAAGACAAGTGATCATCAAGGATCTCTCCTCCCCAAGCTCACTTACATGTGTAACATAAGTTCCAAAGCAGTATAACAGTATAAGTTCCAAGATATGTGCAATGCAGCATATAATCATGTCATGTGTGTCAAAATCCTAGTGGCCAGAGAACATGTAAGAATTACATACGTCTACAACCTACAATAGTACAAGACGCTAATTGTATCCACCCACAGGAATTACAGCACTTTGCCTGTATGCGTTTTTACGTAGTCGGTATCACTCCTGATGTCAGTTCTCATTATTTTGATTCCAAACTTGACATACTAGTCATAGATATTATTCTAGGAATATTCATATCCTTATTATAATTTTCCGGGATACTTCATCGGTACGCACTTATACCGTGAGGCAGAACCGGTATCCTATGAAGCACCGACACTTCAAAACTCCTGACATGTCGTGTCCGACACTTCCCGACACTCTCGGACACTCGGACACTCCCCGACACTCCAACACGCGTTATATAAATTCAAAAAAGGTTTAAAGATTGGATTATGTTGAATTTTTAGTTCCAACTATTAGATTGGTTGGATTACGATTATTATTTTATTGAGTTTAATATAAATATTTGTGATATCTTATGTTTCTTTGTAAAATTTATGAATATTATAAGTTTAGATTCATTTTTTTTGTTAAATTATTGAATATTAAATATAATATACATTACATAAATTAAAAATATTATTTAATATCAAAACATGTCCTAGCGTGTCGAAATCTAACATTTTTTAGAATTAACGTGTCGGAGTTTCGTGTCGTATCGTGTCACGTGTCCCGTGTCGGTATCGGTGCTACATAGCCGGTATCTACACTTTTTCGTCAGAAAAGTGACTTTTAATATTGTTAAGCACTCACTATAATTATTTAAATCTTCGAATAATTATTCAAGGTTAATTATGGAATATTTTCCTAAATTCATAATTACTCATTTAAATTCGTAATTTAACGGTGCAGCTTCTTATATTTAATCACTCGAGTCTCGAAAATTCTCTAGAGATATAATATTGAAAGCCGCGAGAAATATTGCTACTGAAACTAAGAATTGGTCAAAGGATCAAAACTAGAACCTCATACTAGAATGTTGTCACGTTTTTAGTTTCATTTATCATTTTATCTGAGTTTAATGTTTTTATTTTTATTACAGAAAAAGTGAGTCACTAATTTTTGTTTTCTATTCTCTTTATAATAAGATCATTTCACTTTTTATATGAATATAACAAAAAAAAAATTCTAGAGCCGCACTTGGTTGAGTTGAGAGAAGGAACTATACCAAATGATTGGAAAACAATCTTAATTTTCGGGAATCATAATTTCCGGGAATATAGTGGAAAAATAATATTTTTGAGAATATTATCAAAAAAAGTTTGGTAGGCGAAAATATTTCTGAAAATACTTGGTGTATTTTCATATTTCTAAGTTTGGTTGATAGTAAAATTTTGCTTAGATTTTAGATGAGATTTACAAATGTACTCTCAATTTTAAATATTAAGCCTCTTTTTTACAATGTTCATATCCCGCCCAGGTCTGTCTCTCTACCTGTCAAATATTCAACATCGTTTAATGTTTGGGAAATGAACAATTTCATCTAATCGGTTGAATTATTTGGTTGGAGTTTTCAAATTATTTATACAGCATTTCCAAATCCCAGGATTTAAATTTTTCACGGATAATTTCACCTTTATATCTACCAAACATTGCATTTCTATTTACGCAATGAATCATAGGAAAACAAAAACAATCCGGCTACCAAACAGGGAATTGTCCAATTTTATTTTTTCTTTCTTCTTTTTATAATCTTTTACGCTATCGTTTAGTTATTTTTTAATGGTGTTCGAGATTTAATTATTTCCATGAGGGAGACCATAAAGACCATCAAGACGAGCATATTTGTAATGTTGTGTGAGTATGTATTTTTTTCTTTAAAAATAAAAAAATGAGACATAAACATCAATAAATATAAAAAAAATTGGTAAAATAAAAAAAAAATTGATTATGTTGTTTTTTATCAAAATTAATAAAAGATGCATGTAGTCTTCAATACTCTCAGTGAGATATTTTTTCAACAAGAAGACCATGTTGGACAAATATTTGGTGCACTAAATGTATCTAATTGGGTATAAATTTTTTTCATGAGTAAAAAACTTTTCAATGTGATAGGAATATTTTTTCAAAAATAGTATTTTTTTTATGTGAGAACAAATATATACCTATTTAAGCACTGGCGGACCCACATGTGGGCAAATGTCCGCACCTGCGGACATAAAATTTTTGATTTTATGTTTTTTTTTTAGGTCCTAATTTGTCTCTTGGTTCAATATTTATATTAGGAGTAAATATCATTTTAAGTTCCTAACAAAAAAATGGTCCCCACTATAGACCCTTACAAAAAAAATAATAGTCTTGAGCTCCCTAAGAAATTCAAAGTGGATCAATTTAGCTAAAATCGTGCGTCCCTCACAAATTCAAAAAATACTTACATTAGTCCCTCAAAAAGACTAGACTGTGTCCACTTTGAATTTTATAGGGACCATATAACTATTTTTTTTTTATAATGGACAAAAGTGGGAACCGAATATTTTGTTATGGACCAAAAAAGATATTTAGTCTCAACGTAGCAACGTACAGAGATAATTAAAACAATGTAACAACACAAATTGATTAGAGAGAAAATTTATTTTTCCTCTTCTGTCACATATCAATTTCCATGCTCTCTCCATCATTTGTTTTTTCATTTTTTATAAAAAGAGAGTATTGATTGTAGGTCTGACATTCTCAAATAAATTAATATCTGTACAGGTGGTGTTGACTTTTTTATTCACCACTATAAAATAGAATGATGATATGTGGGTGTGCTGGAGTATATTCCCATATTTGTTTTGTAAGATTTGTAAGATTTAGGGGAGAAATGATTGGTCAAACTATTACCCACAACTTACTATGGAATCAATTAGATTATGAGCGGGTTCAAGTATTAATTTAAACCTTTTTAACATTATATTTAAGTATATTTGATGCACCAAAAATTTGTCTGCCGCCTAGGAGATGCTGAGAGCTGGAAGTCAACAACCATGTCGTAGAGTATTAAATTTTGATAAAAGACGTAAAATAATCAAGTTACACTCAAGGTTCTGACTAACTGAATTGATTACAAACTAATGAATACAGAGTTCTGCAAATACTGATATGTTATAAGAGAGGACAAGAAAAAGAGTCCTTTAGTCGTTTGAATAAAATCATTTAACCATGTGAACCACTTGTTTTTTAATGTGGTTCTGGAGCTCATTGATTTCTGGTTTGATTCATTGAACACAAAACTAAGTTAGTAATTTAGGATTGTGAACCTAAACTATTAAATTGAATTGAATACATTAGATGGTATTGATTGATACCTTTTCAGGAAAAAGGCTGACTTTTGAAAAGTAATGGAAATGGTATAATAATTCTGGTGGTTTCCATTCAAACGATAGAAAACATTAAATACAAATTTCAATGAACGGTTTCTTTCCATTAATTATAGAAAACTAAAAATTAAATAACTAGAAAAAGTGATTATAATGTTATAGAGATTCATTTTACGTATCGTAATTTTTTTTTTCTTTTTTTTTTAAAAGTGTGGGTCCCAAGACATTATGTATGTAGGAAGATTTATTGTGTCATGTTAAATGACAAATGTAAACCTCTAACTTAAATTGCAGACAACTAAAACTAAACAAGTGTCATACAAGAGTGCAGTTTAAAATATGGACGTGCATATGGTTCACTAAAAATAACTGAAGGTTAGACATGTCTTTAACTTCTCTTACTTGTATCTTCCTTTCCCGTAGTCTGTAAGGTATGATGGTGGTTTACGTGGGTGAAGAGATCATCTTGTATACATATCTGCATATTATAGAAATTTCGCTCTAGAAATTGACATATGGATTAAAAAAATATATTTTATTCTGTCCTTCGTACGGAAATAACAGATAATCCTCCATTTTCATTGGTTGGTCAACCAAATGCAGAATACAATGGATGTACAACAAATATTTCGGCGGGTGAGGTGTTGGACAATAAATCTTCGATATAATTAATGAGAGTAGATATATGATATATATTTATCAAAAAAATAAAAAAATAGGGATACAGAAATAAATAATCATAAAGATAAGAACAGAGAAATGTATTATTATTTTTCCATATTTAATAAAAAAAATATCCAATAGTCAGTACATTTGTAATACTGTAGATATTTTTGATGTTCGGCTATTGACGGTAGGATTTGTATCGGGCAGAGTTATCAGACCCGGCTTAAATCGGTTAGATCGACTTGAAACCTGACGAACCGATCATTAAATCAATTTAAATCAAATATTGAATCGAAAATGTATCAGACCCGATGAAAATCAGTTCGAATCACCCGGGTTTTCTCAAAATCGGCAACTTGGCTGGGAATGAAAATAGGTGCGTCATGAATTTTTATAAATAAAAACAAACAAAGTTATCTCATTTTGCCCGAAAAAGTGTGGAACTCCTTTTAAAAGCTTTTGTAGTTTTGTTTGCTAATAGTATACTCTTCTACAATAATATCAAATTTTAATTTCCAAAACTGAAGCAATTTGCGAAACGATAAATTAAGAGAAGATTATATATTGATTCCTTGCAAATCCATTTTTATGACAAGAGTTATTAGTAAATACCTTATAATTATTAAACATGGTTAATTGAGAATACTTGATAATGAAATTATATGTAATTACCTGGTAGATAAATTTTCTTTCTTTTTTTTTTTGTTTATTTTGATTACCATATACGACTTTTTTATTCTACCAAAATTATATATGCTTATAACCCAGCATAATAAAAAATTATATGTATTTGAAAATATTAAAATATAAAATTTTATGTACTCATCAACTTTATAATGTTTTAATGACGGCTCATGCTTTTTTATGGTTATGCCCACGATTATAGGTGCATCTGGTAATTGGTCCGCTCCGATTCTGATAGGTGCACCTGACATGGCATTTCCACGATTAAATAATATTTCATTCTGGTAGGTGCCGCCAAGTCTCTTGCTCCTATTAAGCTCAGCCTCACTAGAAGTGGATAGTGGTACTGAGTGGACGTCTATCCGCCCTTAAGTGAGAAATATTTTATATGATCCAAGATCGTTGAATCTTTTGATTCTCTCTCACAATACTAATTGTTTTTTCTTTTTATCCTATTATTTTCTCTATTTTTCAATTTTACCTATTTATTTATATTAAGGACCACATAAAAATAATATTGCCGGTACACAATAAATACTCTCCCTTAAGTGGTATTACCAGCCATTCTGGTTCAAGTCATGTGATTCAATTAATGATTCACATGCTCCGATCGAATCAATGACCAAATCGATTACGATAAGATTGAAGTATCATGCATCTCTAGTTAAGTTCTAATCTCAATGACATTGTTTTAAATAAAATTAAAAATATATTAAAATTAAAATAGAGCTAAGTCATTAATTTTGGATTATCGGTCCCTTTTCTTGAGATGAGAACCGCTTTTTTTCACTGTGAGTCTGATTCTCCGAAATATTTTTTATGTCCCAATAATTCGGTGCTTTCTCTTACAATATCCATTTTTTTCTTTTTTATCCCTATTATTTTTTCTCTTTTCCACTTTTACCCTTCCATTTACACCGAGAATCACCAAAAAAACGGTCATCTCGGATCACAATACATAATCTACTGGTTCTCAATGATTTGTCTCTTCTTCCGATTTGATTGATGGGACACAAAGCTAAGTCATTAATTTTGGATTTATAGTCCGACACGAATTACTTAAGTTAGATGAGCGACGAAATGTCAAATTTTGACATTTTAAACGTTTAAGAAATACGATCGCTGACGGCAAAAGAGTCTCGTTTTCCACATGTCATGCAAGTAAGGGAAAATACTTGCCGTGTTTGGTATAAATTATTTGGTTAAAATACTCGAATATTGGGATAGAAATTTTTTTTTTCATATTTGATATAAGTAAAAATAAAAAAAATCTCAAGATATTTTTTCACTCATCATTTTATTTTTAACTACACATTTTCAAGAAGTAATATCATCCCATTCATGGTATTATTATTTTTTCCATCCTATGAAATGCATAATAATATTTTATGATGAAAATGGCCAAGTAAAATGAATGTTTGATGGCTAACTAGATATTCAATATTGAAAATAATAGATAATTTTGTCATTTCACTTTAGATTCTCATCAATATTTTACAATTAATCAAATATAACGTTAGTAAAATTAACCCAATATTTCAAGAAAAATTTTAGCCATCCAAACATTTTTTCATAATTTATTCGGAAAAAAAAGTTTTTCACTATATTTTCAGAAAAAATTTTCTTCGTGAAAAAAGAAAATCTTCTCTGCCAAATCCTCTGCGAGTACTAATAAAAGCGTAAACAAAGCTCATTTCTTTATCTGTCAGGACCTGTATCACGTGCATAAACCATTGAGGCTGCAAGACAAGAATCACAAGATACACGAGTGCCAACTTGAGACTTCCACGATAGTTCTTAAATTATATCTTAAATAAAGTGTAGTGTGGTTGTTGAGATATATAATCCTACATTGGTTATATCGGCAATTAATACGAAGTTTATAAGGTTTTGGGCACTCCCACCTTTTAAGCTAGCTTTTTGGGTGGTGTTCTTTGACATGGTATAAGAGTGTTCGAAATCTCACCGCCTCCCACTTTCTTTGTAGTGGAATTTCCACATGTAGGTGGGCTTGTATATTGTCCACCCTTCAAGTCCAATGGCTATCGTGTGAGGGGGCGTGTTGAGATATATAGTCTCACATTGGTTGTATGGGCAACTAATGTGGAATTTATAAGGCTTTGGGTACCCTTTGAGCTAACTTTTGGTTGGTGTATCCCAATGTTCTTTGACAGGAAAAATGGGCGGCCTGCCCCGCCCCGCTCCATCCTGTCATCAATCCGCCAAAAAATGAGTCAGCTCACCCCGCCCTATTTGGCGGGTTGGCCCGCCAGCCCGAGCCTATTTTACATTGACCCGCCTCGACCCACCTATGTTCGCCATCAACCCGCCAAAAAATGAGCCTGCCCCGCACCGCTTTTGAGATGGGTTGAAAAACTCATCCCCCGTCCCGTCTAACGGGTTGGGCGGGTTGACCCGCCGAGCCGAACCCGTTTTGCCGGCTCTAAATGTAGTGTAGCATTTTTGTTGTTGTTGATACATATGTAGCATATCAATTTATTTAATTTGTTTTTGATTAATTGTTAAATATTAAAATAAAAACATTTAGTGTAATAATTAGATGTTAAATGTGCATATTAAACAAAAGATTTGAAATTAATTATGTCAAATATTTAATTATTGTGTAACATAATTTGTTGAAGTTTTATGTTAAGTGTAATTAAATAATAATTCAATAATTACTTGCCAATGTATTTGAATTTATAAACTAAAGACTTCTATCAAGTCGATTATCCACAAAATGATCATTAAAATTCAACTTACATGCAGAGCCATATGAAAATTGTAAAATATAATCCAACCATCTAAATATTGAGGCATATGATTCTGTTGGAATTTATGTTGACAATCTATTGGTTATGAATAAAAAGTGGGTTAAGGAATAAAAGAAAAAAGAGAAGTTGAAGGGATGTGTGGGTTTAAGAAGTCCCACATTGGACAACTAGTAGGAGGTGAGAGAGTTTATAAGCTCCCACCTCACTCTCCTAAATTGTCCCTTGGGTCACTACACATTTTGTGGAGGGACAGGAGTTAGGTGGGCTTAGGTCCATAACACACGCGCGCCACCGTCCCGCTGGCTCAGTTCATATGTGTAAAATAAAATAAAATAATTTAATTTGTTATTAAATTATTTTTTAATCTTTTGTCCATACGGTCACCGGTTGTATCTGTTCACCGAACTAGTGACCGGTCGTGCTCGTTCGCGGCCGTCAGACACGGCAGTTCGTCGTGACCAGTTAGTTTCTATAAATAGACACTGACCCCCCCCAGAAATTCTATCCAATTTTCTGCACTGAAACTCTATCGAAATTTTTCTTCCTTCCGGTTTGTACTGAAACTCCGGTGTACTTCTTCTGGCAATTGTTGTGTTTGTTTGGGCTGTTGACTGGTAGTGTCACCACTCTTCAGACGAAATCCATTCTATCTTGGAAGACTCTTGTCCATCAACCTTTGGCATCAGTGAGGGGACAAATTGTCTTAAGGAGACAGGTTCTATGGGCTCAGATTTAATTCCTCATTCTGCATAAATTCATCTTTCTGTTCCATACTACTGACAACAAGTAAGTTTGTTCTAATTTTCTTAATCGCACTGTGTATGATATTTTTTATCATTATCTCCTCTGCTTTATGCACGGGTTCAAACCTCTTAGTGATATAATATCACCCACTGTCTTCAATAACAAATTCATCATAATCTCCATACATTTTCACAATTATTTTTTGTTTGACATTCCATGTCTTCATATATGATACATGCAAATTACACGTCATTGCAATCCTTTTCTATATATCAGACCACTTTCAACATATAATTATTCCCTTATCATTTATGCAAGACAAAAGTAAATGTTATAGCAACCATGCCACGCAGAATATTATAGAGTGTAAAGACATTCAAATATATACCTATGATCATTGAACAAATGAAATTAGAATCTAGTTGTTTATGATCTTGAGAAAATGATTTGTTAACATAAGCTTGTTCTCTAACCCATTTGCGGACAACCCATTTATTGCCTCTCTTCTATGCATGTGCCTTCACCCTCCACGAACAATCATCTTTATGATTTTGACATACCATACTCAATTTTGTAGTATCACTTTTTTTCCACAACAATTGTCTAATATATCTTCATATTGTATTGCTTTATTGCCATATGCAAATCATCGTACTTGGACTAATCTCTTGATTCTTGTACAACTCTTGTTCTATTTGCTAATTGACTAGATGCACCCCCTTAATGCCAAGCCTCTTTTGATTTGAGTGTGCCTAATTAATATATGTATCATATCTCGCATCAGCCCAGAATGAAGTATTATTACACTTACATATTCACATAGATCAATCACACGCATAAACCAAATACAATAAGTAGGTTAAATATGTGCTTCGACTTCGTACACTAACCTTCCACTGACTAGTGATATCCTCGCACAATGCTTGGTGATGGAACCGTAGGGCATATTGTGACATTTCTTGAGACAATAGGCAAAAATGGCACAACATCAAAATCACTTTCCACATCAGTATTCGATAAGTCACTATCAAGAACTAAATCTTCATCCTCATTATTATTCGTATCCCAAGTAGGATCATATTTGTATTCCACGATAATTATTTGACTTTAAATTGGCGGAGGTAGAGGTGGAGGTGGTGGGGGAGGAGACACACCTCTCTTCATTATCAAAACATGAATCCCTATTAATATCATTGGATTGAATTAAAGTGATTGGCAACTCATGCTACTCAAAGGCTCTTGCATTAATAGATGAGTTATAAATAAATATTAATATAAAACTATTAATATGAATATGAATTTTTATTAACTTAAATTTTAAATTGATTGATTCTCTACGCAAAATAATATACTTTTTCTTGATAGTTGTGGTTCATTGAATAACAATTTTTTTTTTAAATTTCTTGGTATTTTTTAACCTTTTCTTTTCACTATAAAAAAACTGGTATTTGGAGACTATTTAATTGAGGCTGTTTTACTTAAACTGCCTTCAATTGATATATAGAGGCGATATTTCTGGCAATTTAATTGATTCAAAGCGGTTGACGTGAAACCGTCTTCCAATGTGTACCAGAGGTGGTTAAAATAACAACCCCATTTACCATTCAAAGGCAGCCACATTAAAACCGCCTCTAATTTCTACCTTTAGAGGCGATTAAATTATAGCCACCTCTAAATATATATATTAGACGCGGTTAAAATAACTGTCCCCATTGACCATTTAGAGGCTGTTAATGGTATAATCGCCTCTATAGCAATTAGAGTCCATTTTAATGTAATCGCTCTGAATGTTAAATTGGGACAGTTATTTTAATTGCTTCTAATAGACATTTGGAGTCAATTTCATGTCAACCGCCTCAAAATGTACATTAAATGTGGTTAAAATAACCGCCTCCAAAGCATATTTAGAGGCAGTTCATGATCTATAGGACAATGAGATCCAAAGAGGGAGATCTCTTTCTTCAGCCGTTGGATCGTTCTCAAATTTGGTTAGTGTGTTCTTCTCTTGTAATACTTTAATCTGATTGTTCAAATTTTTAAGTTGAATCATTTGGTGTTATATATAAATTTCCAAAGATGAGTCTTGCACATTGAAAAAAACCATCTCACCTTTACTTTGAAGTCCCACATTGGATGACCCTTCCTTTTCCATTCTCTTCTATATAACAACTAGGGGTGTTCGCGGTCTGGATTGGATCGGTTTTGAAGCAAAAAACCATCCGATCCAATTCCTTCGGTTTGGTCGTGACATCATCCGATCGGTTTGAATTTTTTTTCAAATCCGATCTAAGTTTTTTCGGTTTGGATTGGATCGGTTTTCGATTTTTTGAAAAGCCAAAAAAATAAAACTTAAAAGAATTATTTTCATAAAAAATGACGATGTTTCAAAACATTTCAAACGTTGATCGGAATTGGTTCACATGTCTTATACATCAGTCAAAGGCTCAAAGAGACCAGAGTTCGTCCCAAAGTTAATCATCTGACATCTTTATAAGATCTACACGTTGAAATTAAAGGGCAGTGAAAACATAACTTGGTTCCTATTGTTTTTGGCTTGGAAAACATAACTTGCCAGAGGCACACCAGGACTGCACAAGTTGAAACTAAAGGGCAGTGATTTATTTCGCAGAATATGATCAGATTCTACTTGGGGATCAGGAGCTGACCAGAAAACATGGAGTTGAATAGGTTAAGGTAGAAACTTAGGTGCAAGCAGCATAATATCAAACATTACTCAACCAACATATTTATCCATTATCAAATCAAATCAAGGCACATCATTTGATGTAAAAAAAAAGAGTTTATTTTTTAAAACACATGGCAAGAAACCCATCCAAAGCATCTAGGTACCAAACCAAATCCAAACAATTGATAAGGGCACATCCATCGTGGAATAGAATGATTCACTGATGAGATTTTCATCAAACATGTGATGTGGGAGTACTAAATCATCAAGGACGTTGGAAGTATATTTCACTAGCCATGTTTAAATCAATCAACAATATAAACCCCCTGCTCTTTTTCAGTCTTCAGCAATATTCAAGACACAAGCATGAGAACAACATAAGTTAAAGAAATATTACCCAATAATTATTTTTCAGTCTCAAAAACGTTATGTCACAGCCACACAGAGTGGGTTTAAAACTAATGGGCTAACGCACGAGTGGGTTTAAAACTTTGGGCCGGCTATTATTTGGGATAGGTATAATTTGGTAAAAAAAAAGTTTGGTTCGGTTTGGATTGAATCGGTTTTCAACATCAAAACCGAAAACCGATCCAATCCAGTAAATTTTTTTGGTTTTTTTTCGGTTTTCGATTTTTCGGTTTTCGGTTTTCGATTTTTCGGTTCGGTTTTTGCGGTTTGAATCGGTTTGGATCGGTTTATGAATACCCCTAATAACAACCCACACTAACACACACTTATACAAAATTCAATAAGCTATTTATTTTCAAATAATAAAAATTATATTAACTTTTAAAAATAATTGGTTTGGAGGCGGTTACACGTTATTTGGAGAGGAAGTTAATATAATCGCCTCATAATGTTCTTTGGATGCAGTGAATATAATCTCCTTAGATTGTATTTTGGAGGCGGTAATTGTAAGAACCCGCACCGCTAATTAAGGTAATTAGTGAATTAATTATGATAATTAGGAAATAATTCCATAATTGACCCTAATAATTATTAATGGGCTTAGATAATTATATTGAGCGAGTAAAAATGCTGAAAGTCGCTTTTCGGAAGAAAAGCGCAGATACCGGTTCTGCTACTCGGTATAAATGCGTACCGGAAAAGTATCCTAGAAAATTATAACGAATGCATGATAATTACTAGAATATTATGTAGGACTTGTAAAACAAGTTTCAAGTCAAAATGACGTAATCTGATGTCAGAACTGATACTGGCTATGGAAAAGCGCGTACCGGAAAGGTGCTCCGAAAAATAAAATAAAAATATGAAAAATCTTAGAAAAATGCGTAGGTCTAGATTCCAAAGTTTGGGATCAATATCTTTTACTTTGCTATTAAGGCTAATACTGCGTGGTTAGTGGCTTGGGCCTATAAATAGACCCATTAGTGGGCACAAAACCCTAGGCCATACATTTCCTACGTGAATAGTGGCTGCTGCTGCCACCCTTCTTCTTCTTCTTCTTCTTCTTCCTTCTTCATTCTTTAGCCAAGTTATCACCTTTCATGCTTGTTTAAACACTTGTGAAGGTGAGAGTAAACCTTGGGGCTGCATTGTGGCTATCATTCTGAGTTGAGGGGTAGTTAGTGAGCATGAGCTGGAGCTTTAGTAATGGCTACTTTGTGGTAGTCATTGTGAGCTTCAAAGTGCCTTCTTGTGGTGCAAGAACCCACCTTGAAGTGCCATTTTCGTGCTCCTACTTAGGCTGAGTTTGAGGAACCTTGGGAGCTCCAAGAGCACTGCCTATTCTGTTTTTGAGCTTTGGTAAGTTATACCAACTATGATCATGGGTTTAAATGCTTAAAAATGGAACCTTGATGCATGTATTGAGCTAGGTTAATAACTTAAGGGTGGGGTAGGTTAAACACACCTAGAAATGCATGTTTAAGTGCCTTTAATCGGTTAAAAAGTTGAACCTATGGATTGGATATTCACGAAATGCAGAAAATGCATTCTGTCGTGAGATATCCGGATATTGTCGGGCAGATATCCGGATATCAGTATCCGGATATGATATCCGGATATCCATATCCGGATATGGGGACAGCAACGAACCTGTTTCGGTAAAAATTCGATATCTTGAGCTACAGAGCTCCAAATCGAGTGCCGTTTGGACCTATGTGTAGCTAACACATAAGGCTATAACCCTGTAAAATTTCGTAGCCATTGGATAAATGGTTTGACCTCAGTGTTAGTTTAAAGTCGCGTCTTGGTTGCTGGAAATTCAGTTGGCAGCAGTCACTTTGCGAAAATCATAACCGGAGTTATCCAACTCCGATTGAGGCATAAAGTATATCGTTGGAAACCTCAAGATGTCTAGTTTAACATTGTAAATATTAGAATATTAATATTGATATAATTATTGGTCTAAAACAGATTGTGATTCTGCTGTGTTTGGACTTTGAGTTTGTGCGGACTCTTGGCTTGGATAGCTAGCTTGCAAGGTAAGCTTTCGTGTCCTCGGTTTAGCCATTTTGATGTTCCACCATGTCCCATGGGGATGGGTTTATGCATGCTGTGTTACATGCTTTGATTATTTTGGAAATGCTGTTGAGCTGTTTATATGTAATGAGCTATTATGATATGCATGTGGTGTCCACCTAGACGGCAATCTTGAGTATGTAGTACATACAAGATGGAGAAGCATGTGGGTGAGGTGCAGGTAGTATCCATGTACTCATGTAGGCATAGACGTATTCCTACATTTCTCTGGCCAGTAGATTTGAAAGCACACATGACATGATTAATTGCTGCATCGCATGATTTTAGAACTTATACTGTAATACTGTTTTTGAACTTATATTACACATGTAAGTGAGCTTGGGGTGGAGACTCCTTGAGGACCCCTTGTCTTACTGAGATTTCTTGTTAGAGATCTCACCCCACGTTTGGGGACGCTTATTTCAGGATCAGGCAATGTTGAGGGCTCAGGTGGCAGGAGGCCAGAGCTGAGCTGATAATTATGCTGACGTGCTGGTTGTGGATTGCTGTTTATTTGACTGCTGTTATGTTTTCTGCTTTATTTATGTTAAGTTTATGTTGAGACTATTTGTGGGCATTGTTGCCTTATTTGGTGAGCATGGGGTTTGTCCATGCCACATGATTGTTATCGTCTTATTAAATTAATGTTGTAATTAAAGTATCAGGATTTTGACCCAGGCTACTTGTGTAGACCTGTGGCTTTAGATACTCACCTATTATTTATATATGAGGTGTTCCAGTTAGATGTCTTGCAATTTACATACAGGCAGTATTTTTATGAAAATGATTAAGTAATCAAGTTGGTTAAGTTAATGACGTCATAATTGAATTAAAGAAAAAAAGTTATTCCGCATTTTAATTAAGCGTGGCTTAATACGATAGTGTGTTAACAATCCGGGTTAACACGGGCTGTTACAGTAATGGAGTAACCGCCTTAGAATGTCATGTAGAGGTGTTTTTTGGAGGCAGTTAATATAATCGCCTCAGATTGTATTTTGGAGGCGGTAATGGAGTAACCGCCTTAGAATGTCATGTAGAGGCGGTTATTCCAATGGTTTGTGAAAATCGACGTATTTTGCCTTGTGGCGGTGGTAAACGAGACGGTTCATAAACTACCAAACCAAGCATTTAGACAGTTTGAACCGTCTCAAAATGTTAATATATGGGTCTTTCCGAAAATAGGAAATGCTCATGTCTAATTTAACATGATCATGTTATGTGGAAGGATCTTAACCATTAATAATTAAATCAAAGGTGATAATTGTGTAACTTCCTATCTTTAAATTTTTTTCTCTCTTCCCTTATCACCGTTAACCCACCCATATGATTGCCCCACATGACATGATCATGTTAATTAACACATGAGAGGATGTACTCCCCCGAAAATAAGCTTTCTTGTAGTGTTTTAATAGCTTGCTCCGTACTTTTTATAGATACCTCTCCCTAGAGCGAATGCTTATAAATACAGCTGCAAACCTGAATAACAGGCCCACGCTTTCCTTCTCTAGCATACGAATTAACTAAAACAAAATGAACGACTTTGAGGATGGTGTTTCAATGCCAGTGAGTCCTATGGCGGATTACCTCAGCAGCTCTGTGATGAGTGTATTCATTCTTGGTGTTCTGGAATCTGAGATTCCAATTGATGACTCAAGAGCCGAGCCACTGCTTAAGGACATTTTCCTTCCCATCAACACACGTTTCTCTTCTATCTTGGTAAAATCTAAATAAAAGCGTAGTAAATCTTTCTATTTTGTGCTCGTTCTATAATCATATCATCATGCATGAAAATTAAACTAAAACCCATGATTCTTTTGAATTATTGGTTCCAAGCATGATATTCTCACGCATGAATTATGGGTTTAGTGTGTATCATTTAAAAGGACACAAAGTGTGTCCTTTTAGTGACTTACACAAAGTATGACCAGTCATACTTTATGTAAATCTGAATTTTTTTTTTTTTTTTCATTTTACATGTTAGCGATATGATTGTGAAGAAAGAAAAAAAAAGTAACTTTTCATATTTACAAAATCATACTTTATATAAATCATTAAAAGGACACAAACTTGTGTCCTTTAAAATGATATTTCTTTTACCGATGAATTATATATACTCCATGAATTTGAACAGATGGTGGACCAAAAAGGAAAGAAACGATGGAAGGAAGTAGACGTGTGTCTCAAGGAACACATCAAAATTCCCATATTTCCAACCACGAATATGCCACACAAATTATATGACGACAATCTTAACGAATATATGTCAAACATAGCTATGGAACAGTTACCACTTGAAAAACCACTTTGGGAGCTGCATATATTTAAGTATCCAACAAGCAGTGCTGCTGGTATTTTTATATTTAAGCTTCATCATGCACTCGGAGATGGTTACTCTCTCATGACAACTCTGCTTTCATGTGTTCAAAGAGCTGACAATCCTTCTATTCCCATAAATTTTCCTTCAAGTCGAAGTTCAGTGGAATCAAAAATCAATATCAAAACCATGCTGAAGAAGTCACCTCAAACTGTCTCTAATGTATTTAAGGGTGTATTCGATTTTGGATGGAGTGTATTAAAAGCTAGCTTGATTGCAGACGATGAAACATCAATAAGGTCAGGGCATAATGATGTGGGGTTTCGACCTATTTCTATCTCAAATGTCTCACTCACTCTCGATAGCATCAAAGAAGTGAAAAATAAGCTTAAAGTGGTATGTTTAGTGTGTGTTTCCATCTAATACAAAATTACAAACTCATTTGTACTCTCTTTTTAGGGATTAATATTTCTTATGTTGCGGGAGATAATTTTATCTCTTACATACACATAAAAATATGTGGGGTCTTTATTTCTTTTTCTTTCTTTTCTCTTTATATGGCCTCACACACTTTTATCTGAGTATGAGATGAAGTTATCTCCTATAACACGATAAATATTAATTCCATTTTTTTATATTTTTTGGGAAAAAAATTATGTAAATAATTTTGCTAATTTTCTCTAATTGTAGAGCGTAAATGATGCATTGGTTGGCATAATTTTCCTTGGAATTCAGTTATACATGGAAACAATGAATCATAAATTAAGCAAAGCAGAGACTACAGCATTGGTGCTGCTCAATACAAGAAAACTTAGAGCTTATAAACCAGTGAAGGAGATGCTTGATGCCAATTCTGAGGCTCCTTGGGGGAATCGATTCCACTTCATGCATGTTCCGATTCCCGAATTAAATGATGGCAGTTCTTTGAACCCACTTGAATTTGTGTTGGAAGCAAGCAAAAATATCAAGAGGAAGAGAAATTCATTGGCAGTGCCAGGGACTGGTATGCTTTTGGCTTTGGTGAACCGAATCAGAGGCTCAGAGGTATATAATACAGGCTTTGAGTTTTACTTTTCTTCTCTAGTATTTTTATTCTTTCTAATTTACAGAGAGATACTGTTTTGCAAGAGAAGCATTTCTTGAATGTTATACAAATTGATATGATTAGCTAAAAAGTAACTACATATGAGAGTAGATTAATCACATTGTTGATTGACATTTAAAAAGAAAAATAATAAAGAAAATACAATATATAGTACATAAAATAACAGTAAGCAATAAATTCGTCGTTGTTTAATAACGATATTAATTGGTGTTGCAGGCTGTTAATAATTAATTAATTAATATAAGATATTGAACAATTCAAGTCTAAGCATCTCACACATGGTTGGGCCATTGGAACAAGTGGCTTTGGTCAATCATCCCATTATAAAGGCTTTTCTAGTATTTTTATGTCTATTCTAATTTACAGAGAGATGCTGTTTTGCAAGAGAAGCATTTCTTGAATGTTATCATATTTATATGATTATTGATTAGCTAAAAAGTAGCTACATTTTAGAGTAGATAAAATCACATTGTTGAATGACATTTAAAAAGAAAAATAATAAAGAAAATACAATATAGTACGTACATAAAATTCGTCGTTGTTTAATAACAATATTAATTGGTGTTGCAGGCTGCTGCAAGATACGTATACAAGATATTGAACAATTCAAGTTTAAGCATCTCACACATGGTTGGGCCATTGGAACAAGTGGCTTTGGTCAATCATCCCATCAAAGGCTTTTACTTTATGACTGTTGGTTTATCTCAGGTGTGTGTAGATCTCATTCTTATTGTTCATCCGAGTGAGAAGAACTAGTGTCCTTTCGGGGAGAAAAATAGTATCTGGGAGCGCAGTATCAATCTATTCTCTCTCTCTCTCTCTGAGAGATTTCCATTTATAAGTGAAAAAATCATCTTTAAATTTTTTTTTATAAAATTTTAATATAAAAAAACTTTAGCTACCAAAATTTTCTACTTGGTGAGATGTATCTAATCATTATTAGATTAATATTTTCTCTCTCCAAAAACTTTTTAACATTCTCTCTCATTGATCCAATGGTGATGTGATGGGTAGTAAGAATTTTTGGTAGTTAGAATATCCCCACTCTAAAATAAAAAGGATGAAATTTGTATACTTTTTTTTTGGTAAAGGATGAAATTTGTATACTTTTAAAAATTGAAATAGAATATTTTGATAAACAAAATTTTTTTATAACTTTTTTAGTGAATACTGTATATGTGTATCTATTTTTAATTTAATTATTTTGCAGTGTAGGTTGTGCCAATTTAAAAGATTAATATCTCATCCTCATAAGGAGAGATTTTTGTTCAAGTTGTGTAAGTGTAGGATAAATGTTCTATATATTATTTAAAATTTTGATGATCATGTAAAAATTTTATTTATATTTCATAAATATTAATTAACTGAGTTTCGATCAAAGTTTGTGAATATTTATAAAAAGAGAGAGATAGATATGAAGTTTTGATATTACAAGGTCATATAAAGTTTTAACAAGAGAGCTTACCCAAAAAAAAAGTTTTAACAAGAGAAAATACATTCTAAAGTAAGCAATATAAATTAAATTGATTAATAATTAATGTATTATTATTTTATATTTGGTTAGGATTTTTTCAATATCAGTATAAGTTAGTTTGCCTCTCGGGAGAATATTGTAGTTTGTAAGAGTTTGATAAAAAATATATTATATCTATAAGACTCTAAGTTACACTTTCAATTTTATTAAATATGTAAATCTTTATATGCAAGTAAATCAATTTTTTAGATTTGGTGTAAAATTTCTTATGTTTACACTGATGTAATAATAACCTTCCCTTTGTATATGAAGTAATTTATAACATAAATTATTGTATTTATTTTAAGAGCTTAATGTTTTTCAAACAATTATCTCCAGTAAAATCCAAAGCGATATCGCTTTGGAATTGAGAAAAAAAATTATAATGATAAAGACTAATTTAATCCCATAATAAATTAGAATTACAAAATACATTTTTGCCAACATTAAAATAACGTTATTTTGGGCTCAAAAAAAAAAAAAAGAAGAAGGTGATAAGTTAAACCCTTATTTTAATTTACATAACTTGTACACAAGTTCTTCCATGCAAGAGAGAGCTGCCAGTTTTCCTTTCCTAATTTTTAGGTTAATTAACACTGATGCTGCATAGAAATGTTTTTATCCCTCATGATATTCTTATCCATGGTCTACATCGTCTAAGATTCTAATGTCACGTACTGTTTATATATTATAAGTTTCTCCATAATTTGTTACCCATATACTAAAATAGCAAAACATTTTTTTAACGGATTTACAGAGTATCACGGTGACCATAACAAGTTACATGGGATACTTACGAGTTGGATTTGGAGTGGAGAAAGGGTTCATAGATGAACACCAATTCAAGTCATGTTTCGAAACTGCCCTGGAGATGATGCTGAAAGCAGCAAGAAATATTGCTACCGAAACTAAGCACTAGATCGAAGGATAAAAACTGCAACCTCCTACTTCAATAAATGTTGTCCACTTTTAGTTTGAAAAGTTTTATAGCTTATAGGTGTGAATTACGAGGGAAGATATTCTTATTAGCAAAATTTGAAGATACTACTTGAAAACTATTAGATCAAAGACAGAATGCTAAAAAGTTTTTTGAAAAAAGAAAAAATGTTAATCCAATGATGATTAAATAGGTAGTGAGTTAGTAATAGAAAATTTTGGTACTAAGAATATCCCTCCTCGTGAACTATTGTAGTAAATTTGAAGATACTACTTGAAAAGCAATAGGGGGACTTCTATACTGTTATATAATAAGGAAAAATGGTATTTGTATTATAGATTCTACTTGTTTTAGTTAAGGTGCAATTATTGTAAAATTGAGGAAAAATGGTATTTGTATTATATGTGCAAGAACGATGAGGAGAATCCATGTGGGAGGGTGTTTAGGCGAGGAAAGGGGTTGGAATCCATTATTATCTAGTGAAGGAGCTCTTGGTGTCGGAGATGATAATAATAAATTAAAAATAATAATAACAAATAATTTTATCGCTAACTTGACCCTATAAATGATTCTTGTTATAAAACTGAAAGATAAATGGAAAAAATATAGTAAAGATAAGAAATAAAATTAGCACAAGATAAAAATTTGTTAAAAAATCACTTCAACCCAAAATCTTAAGGCATTGGGTAGTCTGCTTGTGTTTTTGTCTGCCTTGAGTTTCTTATTAATTTCACATGAAAGTGTTGGGGGGGGGGGGGGGGGTGAGTAGAGGTGGCAAAGTGGGCGGCCCGACCCGCCCCACCCCGCCATCACCATCAACCCACCAAAAAATGAGTCCGCCCCACTTTTAAGATGAGTTGAAAAACTCAAAGCCCGCCCCGCCCCGTTTGATAGCCCGTTTTACCGGCTCTAGCGGTGAGGATCGAACTCGTGACCTCATGGTCACTCAAACTCTGATATCATGTTAAATAACCACTTCAATCCAAAATCTTAAGGCGTTAGGTGAGGGCCATTTTAATTATTTATATTATATTCTCTAACAAAATTATAGGAAAATAGTTGTCTTATATTACATTTTTGTCTTATGTTACATGTTTGTGGAATCTAGTGCCCATTTTTTTTTCTTTTTTATTTAAAAAATTGTGAGATCCACAACTTCGTTTCACCCACTTAAAATACTTATCTTATGTGATAACTCCCAAAATAATATATCTATTGAATTGTATTGTCTTTGTCTTTATACAAATTTTGTACATGAGTTCTGTTTATTGAGTCTCAACTATTATGAGTTAAAATTGGAACAAATGACAAAATCTAATCCTGCTGGTATTGACTCATAGAAGTTATAGAATTTGTTCTCATAAATCCTTAAAAATTATACATTTTAATATATATATATATATATATATATATATATATATATAAACACCCACATCAATATTGTTTATAGCAATTCTAGAGTTTCTCACCATTAAGAATTTATTTGGTTTTGATACTGATAGAATTATTTCCAAAATAACTGTTATTAAAGAAATTAATATTACAAGAATTAATTTGTATTTGAGAATTATATTTTAAAAGTTAATTTAAAATAAATACATTTGTTTTAAGAAAAAATAAAATAAATTTAAAAAATAATTACAAATTTATTTTTAAAAAATTTGTGAGAAAATTTTTTAAAAACAAAAATTAAAAGGACCTATATTTCTTTAAGAAAATCATCTTTCAAAACCACAGATTGATTATACAATTTTTTGCAGCCGGAACATATTGTTTTGGTGGACTTGTGCTGGAAAGGGCACGTCTGTTTGAGTTGCTAACCAAACAGGCCCAAAACGAACAAGGCCTTGTTATTTTTACCGGCCCCTGAAAATTGCTTTAAGGAGTTTTGAAGATAATTTATATTTTGTCCCATTAGGCTTCAGACAACAATTGGTATATATAAAAGGATAGGATATTGTGAGAGAAAAATAATGTTATGCACAGTGTCACGATTACATCTTAACCGTTGATTTTCACCCAACAACGGTTATCATTTTTCAAATCAAACTCATTAATTAATTATTAATTCGCAATAAATGGTAACCGTTGATTGACGGAAATCAACGGTTAAGATGTGGTCGTAACATTGTGCATAACATTGTTTATGTGTCACAATATCCTATCCCTATATAAAGTAAAATAATTTTATATTATTTTTTCCATATCTATTTCTCTTCACATTATTAAATTACGATATCAACAAACTCTTTTTTTCTCCCACCACCTTTACTATTGGTTAATATTGTAATCTATGGTGTGAAAAGAAATAAATAAAATAGGCTTGAAAAAAGATAAATATTATATCCTATGACTCTTAACAATCAAATGAATTTTTTTTATTTTGGCAAAACGGCATCATTTCAATTTAATTGACTGAATTAGTCATGTCATCTTACTTCATAACGTGACAAATTACCTTTGAAAATTAATATTATTAAACTCAAATAGATAAAAAGATAAAAAAATTAAGAATTTTTAAGTTTTCAAAATTAAACTGATAAAATATATGTTTATGGGACTAAATTGACAAGACATGTTTCTTTAATGTGACACTCACACAAACTTATATTAATTATGCAGAAGCTTCGCAGGTAATTTCTCTACCTGTAGTCTTCACTGTATTATTGGTCGGCATTAATCATCATAGTTATATTGGACTGACTTAAAATTCCAATCACAGTTATGGACTGCTTTTTTTCAGAAGCCTGATCATATTCTTACTGTTGTAAATGATAGTTTAGAATAGTAATATAGAAGTCTCACATCGAGTATATCTGTTTGTATTTTCTTTCCTTTAAGTTATATAATAGACTCCGCTGTGTAGTTGATGTACACAGTATTATTTTCAAATGTTCCTCTCTTCTCTTTCGATATTCAACATGGTATCAAGAGCCTAAGGAACGTTTGAATTTTTTTTTCGATGAACCCATTGTTCATCGTAGTTTACAATTTTTTTTTTCCGGAACTGTCTCGTTGTCAGTTTCCGGGCGATTGTGGAGGCGCGTGCAGACTCCGTTCCGGCCACGGCTGGTTGCGATTTTTTCGTCTTGCTGAGACGATTCTGGATCCGGTCTTATTTTTCTGATCCCTCTTCTTCCGGTTAATTGTGTGATCAGTCTTTTTGGATTTTTTTTCCTCTACTCTTGATTATGGACTCTCCCGTCTCCAATGTTTCTGGGTCTCCGGCTGGTAATAAGTCTGAGAAGCAACCATCAGGTCCTACTACATCTATTGCTCCCACTGGTAATTCTTTTGTTGGAATCTCTCAGTTGCACTCTATAGGCCCTTGGACTCTTGATTCTGGGGCTTCTGATCACATTTCTGGTAATAAGTCCTTATTCACTTCCCTTTGTACTACTGGTTCTTTTCCCACTATTACTATGGCCAATGGGTCTCTGGTCCAATCACGGGGTATTGGCACGGTTCTTCTTTTACCTAATTTATCTCTGGATCATGTTCTCTATGTTCCAGATTCTCCTTTTAACTTACTTTCTATTAGTCGTTTGACAAAATCCATTGACTGTGTTGTTTCTTTTACTAAAACCTCTGTCATCTTTCAGGATCGGAGTTCGGGGAAGGAGATTATCAGAGGATGTGAGTCTCAAGGCCTCTATCAACTATTTCCATCTTATTCAGCCTGCTCCACTGTGGACTCTCCTCTTACTATACATGCTCGTCTGGGCCATCCTAGTCTTACAAAGCTTCAGAAAATGGTTCCACATTTATCGTCTCTTTCTAAATTAAATTGTGAGTCTTGTCAGTATGGGAAACATACTCGTAGTACGTTCCCAAGTCGTCTTAGCCGTCAAGCTGTTTCTCCTTTTTCTGTGGTCCACTCTGATATTTGGGGACCAAGTCGTCATTCTTCTACTTTAGGGTTTAAGTATTTTGTTACTTTTATTGATGATTATTCCAGGTGTACTTGGTTATTTTTAATGAAAAATCGGTCTGAGTTGTTTTCTATTTTTCAGTTATTTTACAATGAAATCAAAACTCAATTTGGTATTCCTATTCGTACTTTTCGTAGTGATAATGCATGTGAGTACTTATCTCATCAATTTCAACAATTCTTTTCATCTCATGGCATTCTCCATCAAACATCTTGCCCTTATACACCTCAACAAAATGGTGTAGCCGAGCGCAAGAATCGCCATCTGGTTGAAACCACTCGTGCCTTGTTAATTGATGGTAATGTTCCATACACATTCTGGGGTGATGCTATACTTACTGCATGCTATCTCATTAATCGCATGCCATCATCTGTTCTCAATCATAAGGTACCTCACTCTATTTTATTTCCCCATCAAACTTTATATCCTTTAACTCCACATGTGTTTGGTTCTACGTGTTTTGTTCATCATCTTGGTCTAGGTTTGGATAAATTAGCTCCCAAGTCTCATAAATGTGTTTTTCTGGGTTATCCTCGGTCTCAGAAGGGTTACCGTTGCTACTCTCCCACTTTACGTCGATACTTTATCTCGGCAGATGTCTCCTTTTTTGAATCAGTTCCCTTTTTTGGATCCTCTACTACTCCTGTGGATACTGATTCTGTACAGCCATCCTTCCCAAGTGACCTTCTTTACCTTCCGTCTTTACCCATCCATGTTTCTGACTCTCCTTCTATCACCTCTTCTGCTGATGAGATCGAGCCTAATTCGTCAGATGTATCCGTGGACTCACATTCAACTGCATCTCCTCCCACGGCTTCGGTCCCACCTTCGGATAGTGACCTTCCCATTGCTCTTCGTAAGGGTACTCGTGATACTCGCCCTCCGGCTAGGTATGCAGTCAATCTCAGTTATCATCGTCTTTCTCCATCATATTTTGCTTGCCTTTCCTCTTTGTCCTTTGTATCTGTCCCTAAGACTACAGGTGATGCACTTTCACATTCGGGATGGAGACAAGCTATGATTGATGAAATGAGTGCTCTTCATCATAATGGCACATGGGATCTGGTACCTCTTCCTTCTGGAAAATCTGTGGTTGGTTGCCGATGGATTTATGCTGTTAAGGTTGGACCTGATGGTCAAGTGGATCGTCTTAAAGCTCGCTTGGTGGCGAAGGGTTTCACTCAGGTCTTTGGCTTGGATTTTATTGATACTTTTTCTCCTGTGGCGAAAATGTCTACTGTTCGCCTTTTTATTGCCATGGCTGCTATTCGCCATTGGCCTCTCTACCAACTGGATATCAAGAATGCTTTTCTTCATGGTGATCTTGAGGAAGAAATTTATATGGAGCAACCTCCTGGATTTGTTGCTCAGGGGGACTCAGGACTTGTTTGTCGTCTTCGTAAGTCTCTCTATGGCCTCAAACAATCTCCAAGAGCTTGGTTTGGTAAATTTAGCAGTGTTGTTCAACAATTTGGCATGACTCGGAGTGCAGCTGATCATTCTCTCTTTTTTCGTCATTCTGCTTCTGGTTCTATTTATCTGGTGGTATATGTGGATGATATTGTCATCACAGGCAGTGATCAACATGGGATCACTCGATTGAAACAACACTTATGTCATCATTTTCAGACTAAGGATCTTGGGAAACTTCAATACTTCTTAGGAATCGAGGTGGCCCAATCTAAATCTGGTGTTGTGATATCTCAGAGGAAATATGCTCTGGATATTCTTGAAGAAACTGCTCTGTTAAATTCAAAATCTGTTGAAACTCCTATGGATCCAAGTATCAAGCTTCTACCAAATCAGGGGGAGCCCTTTTCAGATCCTGAGCAGTATAGAAGATTGGTTGGAAAATTGAACTACCTCACAGTCACTCGGCCTGATATTTCCTTTGCAGTTAGTGTTGTCAGTCAATTTCTCAATTCTCCATGTCAAGAACATTGGAATGCAGTCATTCGTATTCTTAAGTATATCAAGGCATCTCCAGGAAAAGGCCTTGAATATGAAGATAAAGGTCATGATCAATTGGTTGGGTACTGTGATGCTGATTGGGCTGGTTGTCCAACTGATAGGAGATCTACTTCTGGGTATTGTGTCTTTGTTGGAGGCAACTTGATTTCCTGGAAAAGTAAGAAACAAAGCGTAGTTTCCAGATCAAGTGCTGAAGCAGAATACCGCTCCATGGCGACTACTACTTGCGAACTCATCTGGCTTAAACAACTTCTCAGAGAGCTTAAGTTTGGAGACACTGGACAGACAACTCTCATTTGTGATAATCAAGCAGCTCTACACATTTCATCAAATCCAGTGTTTCATGAAAGAACCAAACATATAGAAATAGATTGTCACTTTGTTCGAGAAAAGATTCTTGCTGGTGAAATTAAAACTAGCTTTGTACCCTCTAATGAGCAATTAGCAGATATGTTTACAAAATCTTTGAGGGGCCCTCGAATAGAGTTTATTTGTAACAAGCTTGGTGCATATGACCTATATGCTTCAGCTTGAGGGGGAGTGTTGTAAATGATAGTTTAGAATAGTAATATAGAAGTCTCACATCGAGTATATCTGTTTGTATTTTCTTTCCTTTAAGTTATATAATAGACTCCGCTGTGTAGTTGATGTACACAGTATTATTTTCAAATGTTCCTCTCTTCTCTTTCGATATTCAACACTTACATATAAAATGGAGAATTTATATAGATTACAAAAAGCATAAGGAAAATATTATTAAGATATTAAAGGCATAGACTGTGTCCATTAACAACATACCTACCTCTCCCCATCACACAAAATTTTCAATTTTAAAATAGATTAATATGCTTCACCCATTCTCTGGTGCTTCTCTGTCATCTTTGTTTGCAACCAGTATATTATATTTGGTTTATGGTCACTACCCAGTCATGGTGACACATGCTATCCCTTTTCTTCTGTTTCCCAAAGGGTCATCACAGAAAAGCTAGGACGAGTAGAAAATATTTGTCAAAGATAGAACCTATAAGAATCTATTAGTACTAATCGAAGGACAAGAAATTAGAAGTTTATTGGGATTCTGAATTAGTACTAATCGAAGTTAAGAATCTAAACAAAAACAAAAGACAACTGGTAGTTAAGTATCAGGTCAACGAACTTTCAAAATCTGACGCCAATTATAGTTAATTATAACCTAAAATTTTTAAACTTGAGGAACTTGGGGAAAGATGCAGTTGATGACAACTTATGGCCAATGGTGGGATTATACTAATAATATATATTATATCATATATAATATAAATAATATAAGGGACAAGTTATATTTATAAAAATTTTTATTTATAAACTCTTACAAACTACATTATCTTCTACCGGGAGAACACTAGTTTCACTATGTTCTCCGAGAAGAAGATAGTGTAATTTGTAAAAAAAATTCAAAAAAATTTGTAAACAGATACTTCCTCGTAAAATAAAATAAAAAATATGCATACCCAATATCTACCCCTACCTGCATTTACTTTTATATTGACTGTCCGAGTTTTGCTTTAACACACGCTTTTATATTATATACATTGATTTGGGTATAATTCTGGATTTGCAAGTTCGGTAGCTTTACAATTTGATATAAGCACAATTTTTATATGCTGCATAGTTTTTAGGGAGAGGTTATATTTAGTGACTTTTTTTTCTTACTACTTGTTAATATCATATCTTAATTATTGATTTTCATCAATCTAAGAATTATAATTTATTAAAATTAATAATTAATTAATAAATGTGACTCAATAAATTATAACTGTTAGATCGAAAGAAATCAACGATTAAGATTTGATAATAACAAATAGTAAAAATAATAATAATAATAATAAGTATCACCTCTTCCTAGTTTTTATATGATAATAATTAATAAGTCTCACTTGTTATAAAATGAATTACTTATTCATTTCACTATAAGTCTAGCTTCCATATCAAAGATTGACATTACTCTCAAAATCAGTTACAAACTACATATGTAAATCTCTGCCTCGTTTACAAAGAATTGGTAAACCTTTGTAAACCGTCGTTTACCAAAGGATCTAGAAGCCCAAACGTCTCAGAACCAATTTCAAAATCCCACAATTCAGTCTCTGTTTCCACATCACTGACTGATCCGGTCACAAGCCTTTTCAATCTCTCACTTACTTTGGTCGCTCCGAATTGAAAGAAAGATTGCCGAATCTACAATAAAAAAAATGCAAGACGGTTATATAAATTTCTTAGTAGTAAATATCAAAGGGCTAATTGATTTTCTTTGCAAAACAGAGTGAAGAATACAATACATACCTTGGCGTGCACAACATGAAGAACAGAATTTCCAGCCAGTGAAGAATTGGCACTGATGACCTCGATGTTCTCTTCATGCAAAATTCGAATAATTTCTTTGAAAATGAACTGTTTATCAAGCTCACAATCCAGAATAACTTCTAGCGAGGAACCCATTTCATGAATCTCGAGTTTTGGTGAATTTAAGGTTCCACAACGAGGTCTCTTCCTCCCCATTAAGATTTCTTTCTTTTCTTGCGCCATCTTCACCTTTGTCTCTAGGCTCTTGATGTAGTTAATAGCCTCATCTATTTGATCAGGCAGTGGCAATGCTTCCTGAAAATTTTCAATCAAATCAATCTATCATTCTGAATGAATACGTAATGGAGAGCTAAGTTAGCCGAAAGATGGTTATCGGTTCAAGGACGCAAGGTGCCCCAACTTTTTTAGGGTAAGAAGGGGTAGAGTAAATGCCTCGAGCCAATGTTCGAGTACTAGGCATTACGGCGCTGAAGTAACCTTATATTTATTACCTATTTTTCTTATTACATGTTATTATTAAATTTTAATCATTGATTTTCGTCAATCTAATGGTTGTAAATTATGAGGTCATACTTATTAATTAATTATTAATTTGTAATAAATTACAACAGTTAGATTGACGAAAATCAACGATTAAGTTTTGATAGTAGGAGGTAATAAAAAAAAAATAGACAGTAAATATAATCTTTCCCGATATGTAAAGCAACTATCTTACACACATCCGTTCAAGTTGTTGGGGGGGAATGGATATTCAATTTTATCTTGTCTCTCTCTTATGTATTCCTTTTAAGCAAGAGTCATTTAGATTTGAAGTGTAATATAGCACGTGCCTATTTTTTAGTTTTATCTTATATTGAACTAATTTCACTAAAAAATAGGGACGATGAGTATTAAATTCATAAACCTATATAAGCCTTCAATAATATTTATATTATATCTCTTTAATAAAATCCATGCAATGTATATGCAGAGAGATAGAGAACATACCTGAGAATTATAGTTAGGGAGAAGAGAGTTGAGTTTGGAATATAAATTCTTCATCTGGTCTCTCCGGTTTTTCTCTATGACCCTTCTTTCTGTTTTTGTTGAGGAAGAAGGTTGATTTCCGTGTTGATGATCCATGGATTGTCCTGAACTTCTTAGATTCGCTTACGACCAACTTGATTGGGATTTTGAGTTAATGGTTTGGAGAATTGTATATTTATATATACGTAGCACACATAATATGATTCAGTGAGAGATAGATCACTCATAGTCACATAAAAATGTGGTGAGTAAGATGATGCTACATAAAAGCAAGTGCGGAAGTGAGATCAGAATGAAAACGTCACTTTGGAGATATCATCACCTTGCATATGCATGATTTGAGACTCGTGCGGCACTGTGTTCTGTCTTTACAAATGGAAAGTGTTTATTTTCGTCACTTTGTTCCTTTGTCCTTTTAAAACCTAGGAGTGCATAATTTCAACGGCATAATCATGTTCTTTTTTTTTTCTTTTACTAATTAAGGATGTGAAATTATTGAATATGAGCCGCCTTAAAAGCTAAAGTCTAACTTTTTCATCTAATTGGAATCGGAAATTTCAGAAAAATAATTCAAAGATTCAAATCTTTTGAACAAACAAACGAGGCTGATCCCTCTGTCAATTGGTCCAAGCCTCACGAAAATAATTCAAAGATTCAAATCTTTTGAACAAACAATCTCTATCTGTGTGTCAGTGTGAAAGAGAGAGGTTTTACAGTAGTAGTGGAAGTGTAAATGTAAGGAGAATTTCTAATATATTCTTAGGGGGCGTTTGGTTGAGGAGAAATTTTTAGAATACGGGAATGTAATTGATAGGGAAATAGTTAGAAAGTGAGATAAAATGAGATAGGTAGGAAAATGTAAAAAAAAGTTGTTTGGTGGGAAAAAACTTTACTAGGGAAATTAGATAACTTTTATGAAATATATATTTGGTTGAAGATAAGATATAGATGGGAAAATAAGTTGGTATTACGAAAATAACCCTGATGTTAAATCTTTATTTCGGTGGCATGCTACAACATAGTTGTCAAATCCCAAACGTTGATTGGTAACACGTGGATTGTGGAGTCAATTGCTGCATTTAAGTTGCTACCTTTTGTTAGCCAAGAGAGGTTTAGTAACTCTATTATCCATGGATACTCTGTAATAAGAGAAGAAAAATAACTCTTCGAGATTATATTTGTTCTCAGAACCAGATTTATACTTTTTTGTTTTTTCTTTTAATGTAAACCATTGGACTCAGTTGTGCGAATTTAAGAGTTTCGTGATGTGAAGTGCAATGCAGCAGGCAGTGTTTTATTCTTTTGAGCATGACCATTGTCTTGTAAATTCTTTTTTTCTTTCTGGATTAAATGATAATTTGGAACAGGAAGTGTTTAACTTGTTAAGGAGGCACAGATAGCATTTACATTTTCTGGATTGTCCTGTAAGAATTTGGAACAATTTTTAAAAACTTGTTAAGTTTTTTGTTTTTATTGTGGATTACTTGATCAATTTTTTTCTTATAACACAATTTGCACTGCTGCGTTAAATTAGGAAAATGATCCAATCTGGAAACACGTGAAGGAGGCAGAGAGTTCAGTCGAAGGTAAGAACACGAACCTACATGCAATTTGTGAAATTAAAATCTAACACCATGGCTAACGGAAAAATGAAATCTTTGTGTGGAAAAAAACCTCAACACAGACCAAACAATTTTTTTTTCCCTTACCTCACCTTTGAGAGTAACCAACTTGATCCATGTTCAGTGATGGTTTCATTTTTTCAAAGCAGACACAGGAAGAAAGTTTTTTTTTTTTTCCACTGCCCTTGGGTGTTCCTGTCTGCAACTGAGGGTATGGTCGTCATGTGGTTAATCAGCCATTTCTCCACTTAGGTAGACATCGTCCAATACCACCTATCAAATGGGAATCTCTCGCCCTGCATTTCAGCCAAATTGACATGCAAACTCGATTGACGGGGAACTGATTTCGCTATCGAAATTTACGGAACAATTCAACCAAACACGGTGATTCAAGAATCCCACTTACCTGAATCCCATCTATCTGATGAGATAGCTCCAACCAAACGCCCCCTTAGAGTATTATTGTATCATTTTAAAGGATATAAAGTTATGTCATTTTAAGAGAGAGAAAAAGATAGATAAAGGAGGAGATAGAGTTGACAAAAAAAATATAAAAATATGGGTCTCACCTCTTTGTGATAATGAAAGGATATAAACTGTGTCATTTGAAAGGATAAATATTTTTCCTAAAGTTTCATAACAGTTTATATTTATTTTAAGGGAAAAAATTGTGTCATTTTAAACGACACACCTTATATCATTTCACTCGCATAAAAAGGTAGAACTCACACCTTTAAATAAAAATTCAGATATTCTCTCTCATGATTTATCTTTCTCTCTTTGACATAATTTTGTGTTGTTCAAAATGATAAATTATCCTTTATCTGAATGAGGAATGTTATAAACATATGCTTCTCCAATTTTAATTATTGAAAAACCAAAAGTCATGTTAAAGGAAATTATGTTGTCAGGCCGCTCTCACATCGTTTTCCGTATAATGTTTTTTTATTTAATTTTTTTCTATTATTTAGCGGGCCCCACAAATACATGTCTCAGTGACATGATATGTCAATATTCCCGTCGGAGGAAATTTGCAAAACCCTTTAATTATATGTTGTTCTAAATTTATAAAGTGTAAAAATCTAAAATCCTAGCTGTTGGGAATCAGAAAAACACTTGAAGGTAAACTTTCAAACAATAAATTTATTTTGTTATAAGTTGTTGTTCGAGGGGAAATATAGAAACCGAGAAGTGGATATTAATATTTTTTATATATAAAATATCAGATATTGATTGGTTGTATATATAAACTTCTATTTAAAAACTTTATAAGGAAAGATGATTAGGAAAAATAAAGCGCAACAAATTATTGTTTTTGCAGTTTGTGGCAATTCAGGAGAGGAGGGTACATGGTGTTTTGCTGTATCGTTGAAATGAAAGATTGAGAATTTTCTGCTTTCTCTCGTAGCTTACTGAAAAGGGAAAAGACAGCATGATAGATACAACACTGCACGCGGTTCTTAAAATTTTGTTTATGGACTTTATTTTTGTCATGTTATAACATGACCTTCCTACCTACCTACATATTTGAGAAGAGAAATGAGAGAAAAGAAAAGAATCAGAAAAATCAAGAGATAGGATCTACATGAAATTATGTGTGTAGGAAGTCATGTTAAATGATGTAACATGACAAAAATAAAGGCCTTTATTTATTTTGGTTTATTTAGTTTGATGGGATCACTTTCAGTTTCAGGCCTACAAGTAGAAAGTGAGAACAAAGGAACCATTATGCAATTTTCTCTGTATTAATTGCGGCTTCTTTTTCATTGACTTTGACTTTCGTCGTTTTCTTCTTGTGAACGCGACAACTGCACAGCGCAACACTTGAATCGTCTGGAGTCGTCACACCAATCATGTTCATTTCTCCTTTCCTCGAAATTGCTCAGCCAGCATACTAAGTAAACTCGAGATAAAATCTAAATACACCATGTACTGATGTAAAAACCTTTTAAAATAAGTAAATATATTTAGGGATATATTTCGTAGGAAAAAAAAATTACCTCACGTTAAAGAAATAAAAATATAAGTGGGATCCTCAAGTAAGATAAGAGAAAAAAGTGTGGTGAGACCCAACCCTTTTTTGTGTGGGTAAGAAAGTTGTTTATCTCATGTAAAATGAGATAAACATAACCTATATATATATATATATATATATATATATATATATATATATATATTAAATTATTTGATAAGTTAAAATTATGATACTTTTTATTAAATTAAATATATATCAAATAATTTAAAACATATATATATATTAAATTATTTGATAAGTTAAAATTATGATACTTTTTATTAAATTAAATATATATCAAATAATTTAAAACATATATATATATATATATATATATATATATATATATATATATGTTTCGCTTAATTCTAAATTCAATGTTTACGATTTTTCATATTAAAAATTGAAAATTCTTTCAAATATTATCAACCTTTCTACTCTTTAGAATTTTTAATGCTTGTATTTCACAGCTCTATATTCACTACTAAAAAATGCATTTTTTTCGACGGAAAAATTCCGTCGAAAATGGTTAAAATTCCGTCGAAAATGAAGTTTTCGACGGAAATTAAGTCGTCGAGTATCTCTTTGTTGCTAACAATCTTTTCGACGGAATAAGAGATTCAGTCGAAAATTTTCCACGGAAAATCAATAAAATTCCGTCGAAAATTTTCGTGATGGTTTTCGACTGAAAATCAATGAAATTCCGTCGAAAATTTTCGTGATGGTTTTCGACGGAAAACGAATTCCGTCGAGAGTTTTCGACGGAAAATCAAAGAAATTCCGTCGAAAATTTTCATGATGGTTTTCGACGGAAAATCAATGAATTTCCGTCGAAAATAAAGACTTTTCTAGTTATTGTTATTGGAACGTAAGAACGTATATTTCAGACTAAAGTATTTTTTGGGTCCTCAGTAAAAATTAGGCTTTAATGTTTAATGTAGATAAGTTATCTACATTTGCTCGCAAAATGATGTCGTTTTAAGTTGAAAAATTAAAAAATTATAATAAAAAAGACTATTATAACCCTGAAATAAATTATAATTACAAAAATACCTTGATTTCCGCCTCAAAACAACATCATTTTGGGCTCAATGTAGATAACTTATCTACATTGACTGTATAAAAAGCGAACCCAAAAAATTATGGGGGCCATTTTAATCTCTTAGGAAAAAATTGACTTGTGATTCATCTGAAATTCAAAATAGATACAGTTAGTCGAAATCGTGATGCATCTGAAATTTAAAGAAGACCCATGTTGGCCCCTTAAAAAGACTAACATGGGTCTATTTTGAATTTTAGAAGATCACGAATTGATTTTTTCTCTCTAAGGAATTAAATTGAGCCCAATGATATTTGTTGAAGACCCGGAAAGTACTTTATTCTATATTTTATAATATTGTTTGAGAATTCAAATTTTATTTTTTAGTTACAACTTTTCGTGCATGCAGTGAAAGGAGTTTTTTTATTTATGGTTTTATAAGAGTTATGTTGTAGGAAAAGTGATGATGTAATGCTATAGAGATTCATTGTGCGTGCCAGATTTTTTTCTTTTTTTGGCTTTAAAAATTGTGGATCCCACAAAATATTGTGTGTGTAGAAAAATTGTTGTGGTCATGTTAAATGATAGATGTAAATCCCTTTTTTTTTATTACAAGAGATAAATAACCTCGTGACCTCATTTTAGGTTTTTTTTTTATAGTTTTAATGTATTTAGACATTATTTTAGAGTAAAAAAAAATAATATCCGAGAGAAGTATTTTACCCTATAATAATTGCAATTTTTTTATTTACATCAGATGACTTTAAAAACAGACTAAGACTATGTTAGTGGATTAAATTTTCTCAAAACAGAAGTTGCTAAGTCTTGTGATAACAAACATATGAAATTTGAAGATCGTCCACAGAGAACAGTTGATTTGATTTCTTTTTGTTCTATGTTAATTTCTTGAATAGCAAAGAATCAGACTTTTAAGCAAAAGAAATTTAATGAATTGAATCTGTAATTGGACTTGGATTTACAAAAGTAACTAAAACGATTATTCAACAAGTATTAATATTAATAAAAAAAGTTGGAATTCTGAAATCATGGATTCCCTTTTAAAATTTCGCATCTTTGCTTATTCGACTGCTATAGCACTTTTATTATAGAATTTGATTTGCCAAGGTACTTTCACTGGAAATTCCCAATTCCAGTGTTAAACTACAATTAAAATCATTTCCGAAGGTTATTCAACCAGATCTTTGGATGAAGATTCAAATTCTTGCTTTAGTTATTCCTAACCAAAAGGATTCAATTAACAAAACATCACGAGGCCCAATTTTACAATCGCAGAATCATGAAAAAGAATGTCTAAGATCCATTTCCATGGACTCTTGAAACTAACAATCGTGTTAATCAAATGCAATAAAAGGGTATAGCAGTACTATAAGGGATTATCCAATCATCTTGAATTCCGACAACAAGAAATTAGCAAGCCATACCATCAAAAAATGAAACTAAAAACGCTGAAATTACAGCTACATGTGTTCTACCAAATTTGACAAAAAAGGAAATTAAAGTATTGAGATATGGACTAGTTCTTCAAAATTCTAAAAGTTCTTAAAACTAAAATTGATAGAACTGCAAAATCACAGCTTGCGCAATTGGGTCTGTGGTCTTTTCTAAAAAAAGCTTAATCAATACCTTTCCCTTCAAGGAATTTTTAATATGTTCCTGGCCATGATGGTCCTCCCATTAAGGGAGTGACACATGGATTTTTCTTCTCCCTTCTTTCTCCTCTCTCCTCAATATATTTTTCCCTTTTTTCTCCCTTGTGGCTGGGAGCGCCAAATTTAATCTCCCCTTCAAGATCTTAAAGACAAATCACGCCAAGCTTAAACAAAAGTTCAAGATCGCTCCAAGGAAAATTTCACTTCGCAAAAACTAACATAATGAAAAAAGTCTTTATCCTTCTTTCATTAATTCAGATCCCTAATTAACTAAAAACCAAAAAATTCCATAATGCATTTTTGTCTGTCCATTTGGTGACTTATGGAATGGTCAAATTTGTCCCGGTCTAACATATCATCCATGTGGCTTTGTTTCTTTTTCTAAAAGACAAAATTGACATGAATAATGAGTAAAATTAGTTACTTTGTCATTAAAAGGATCAGTTACCAGTTTGGATTGTTTCTTACTTGTGCCTTTTTCCTCCACAATTGGGTTATAGTTAACCTATTACCATAGAAAACACATTGCTAAGTTAACTAAAAAAATACTCCAAACTTTGCATTTGCTTATCCTCAAGCAAACACTAAACTATCAAACACTTGTCAAATATTTTCTACCTTTTTATTTTAACAATTCAGTTCATCAAGTCAAATTCAGTAGCCACTTGACATAATTATCATGTTACAATTCAGCCATTAACATCCATAAACCCTATTGTCATTCAACATCAAATCAAGATCAGTGATTCAATTCATGCTAAGTTTACAATTAATCAATAAACAACCACTGTTACATTTCACATCAAGCAATCACTCACACATCTTATATCAACCAATGCCTAATTGCTGAGTTCCCCACTTGGTTCTTTTAACTCATTTTTCTCTCTTTTTTTAGGTGATTCACTAGTCATCAACTCCACATTATCGTGCCTTTCCTAAATTTTACATAGACATTGGATGTCTAATGTGGTATTTCCATCAAAGGGCTTCTAGGTTTGTAATGGGGCTGAGTTTGGTTCTTTATTTTTCTAGAAACTTGGCTAAATTAGGCTGGACTTTGTCTGATTAATCCTCATCCAGCCTTGCAGAATATTGACTAGGTAAGACAGGGAGAAGGAAAAGCTTGATTGATTCTCTCTTCTTCTTCTTCTTCTTTAGTTTCTCCACTTTTCCCCTTCTTTTTACTCCAACTTATTATTTCTTTACCTTCCCCTTTGATTTCTAACTTAGAACCCTAACCATCACTCAAAACCTACCCCTAACTTAGAACCAGAACCCAGACTTAGAACCGTAACCCTAACAAAACCCTAACCCAAACAAAAACCATAACCCTAACATAGAACACTAACACTGACACAAACCATATCCCTAATTGAGAACCCTAACCCTAACCTTGAACCTTAACCCTCACAAACTCTAACACTAAATTAGAACCCTAACCCTCCCATAAACCCTAACCCTAACTTAGAACCCTATATCATAACCATCATATAAACGCTAACACTAACTTAGACCCCCTAACTTATAACCCTAACCCAGACATATAACCAAACTTAGAACCATAACCCTAATTAGAGTTATAACCCTCGCACAAACCATAACCTTAACTTAGAACCCTAGCCCTCACACAAACCATATCCCTAACTTTGAACGCTAACCCTAACACAAACATTAACCATAACTTAGAAACCTAACCCTCACCCAAACCTTAACCAACATAGAACCATAACCTTCATACAAACCCTAACCTTCATACAAACCCTAACCCTAAAGTAGAACCCTAACCATGTGAGCACACCCTAGCTTAAAACCTTAACAATCACATAAACCCTTACCCTAACTTAGAACTTTAACCCTCACCTGAACCATAACCTTAATTTAGAACTCTAGCCCTCACACAAACACTAGCCCTAACTAAAAAAACCTAATCCTCACACAAAACCTAAGCCTAACTTAGAAACCTAACCCTTAGACAAATTCTAACACCGACTTAGAACCCTAACCCTATCTTAGAACCCTAATCCTCACATCAACCCTAAGACTAACTTAGAACCCTGACCTTCACACAAACCCCGACGCCAGCATAGAACCTTAATCCCCACACAAACCGTAACCCTAACTTGGAACAAAATCCATAAAAACATAACCCTAACACAAACCCTAACCTTGACTAGAACCCTAACCCTAACACAAACCCTAACCCTCACACAAACCATAACCCTAAGTTAGAACCATAACTCTCACACAAACCTTGACCCTAACCCTAACTTAGAACCCTAAACCTCACGCAAACCTTAACCTGACTTAGAACCCTAAACCTCAACCAAACCCAAAACCAAAACCTCACACAAACTCTAACCCTAACTTAGATCCCTAATCGTCGCACAAACCCTAACCCTAAACCTCACACAAACCCTAACCTTGACTTACAATCATAACCCTCAGACAAACCCTAACCCTTTAGAACCATGACCCTTACATTTACTCTAACCCTGACTTAAAACCCTAACCCTAACCATTACACAAACCCAAACCCTAATTTAAAACCCCAACCCTAACACAAACACTAACCTTAACCCTCACACAAACACTAACTATGAATTAGAACCATAGCAATAACTCAAACCCTAACCTTGACTTAGAGCCTTAACCGTTATATAAACCCTAACCCTGGCTTAGAACCCCAATCATCCCATAAAAATTAACCATAAACCTCATACAAACCTTAACCTTGACTTAAAACACTAACACTAACTTAGAACCTTAACCATCGCACAAACCCTAACTTAGAACCTTAAATATCACACAAACCATAACCTTAACATAGAACCCTAACCATTACACCAATACCCCTAACTTAGAACCATTACACTAAAAAACCCTAACCGTCAGAAAATCCCTAACACTATCTTAGAACCCTAATCCTCACACAAAACATAATTCTAACTTACAACCCTAATGATATGCGTCTAGCATATGATGCTTTCTAACTTAATAGAAGCAATGAATTAATCATAAATGTGTGAAAATAAGTCATAAATGCAAGAAATATTGATTATTCCTTCTCAATCATCCTCTCACTCAAGTTATGTGTTTTAATAGCAGGAAACGCCATAAAAGGGAGCAAAAGAGAGAAGTCCAAATTTTCCATCTGGCGCACGGTGTGCCATTTTATGCAATTCGCCCCTGTATCCTGGCGCACGGTGCACAAGCCTGGCGCACGGTACAGATTCCTCTCTGTTTTCTCATGCAGAGTGCACCAGACTTGGCGCAAAGTGCGTGGGCGATATTTCTTATTCTAATCTGATGTGAATTACACTAAAAGGGGCCCAATTGGAGGGCAAGTGAGATTAGGTTTTCCTAAAACCTAATAAAAGGATCAGAAAGAAAGGGAGGAAAAACTTTTGGATGACAAGGAAGAGAAAAACAACAAAGAGGGGGAGAATTCTTGGGAGCTTCTTGGAGTTTCAAATATTCGAACGATCAAGACGGAAGATCGTCATCTTCTTTCTCTTCTCTAGGTTCTGAATGTTTTTTCTTTTATGTTTATTTTGTCATACATGAATATGTCTGGCTAGTTTTATTATTGTGGTAAGGGTCACAACCCTTGATGTGAACCCCTTGTAGTTTGGTTGACGTTTATATTTATTTATTTAAATTGAATTTGTTTTTCCTTGTTTTTCATTCTGTAATTCTTTTGGAACTGATCAATCTATTAGGATTGCGAGGGTTAGGGTTTTCAATAGGGATATTGGAATTCTAATTCCTGAGAAAGGGTAAGATAACGGTTCATGTATGCACTAGGGATAGGCTACTTGAACCGCAAACGTTAAAGATTCATTGATTCTAAGGTTTAACTTGAAAAGGAATTTCTAAGGGATTAGGATTCTACTAGAGTTAATAATGTTAAAGTCACTAAGGAATCAGGGCTTAACTAATCATATAAAGATGATGAATCGTTTGATCAATTGAATAAGTAAGCGTAAATGTAATCCAAGTTGCAAGGTGGGGATCGTAAAGGTGTTTGTTTCTCTTTACCATAATATTTTCTCAAATCTTTCTCAACCTTTAATCTTGTGTTCTTGAGTTTCTAAAGAACCTTTGAACTATTTACGTTTTCTTGAATTGTTTTTATATTTCACAAACCATCATTGTTCTTAAATCATTTTCATTAATCCGACAAGAGATGAATAGTTATAATAATTTTGGTGCCTCAATCCTCGTGGAGACGATACTCTACTTATCACTTTATTACTTGGAACGATCGGTACACTTGTCGATTATACAACACCTAACCCCCACAAACCATAATCCTAACTTAGAACCCTAATCCCCAAAAAAATCCTAACCCTTACTTAAAAAATTAACCCTCACACAAATCCTAAATCTGACTTAGAACCCTAACCTTACCTTTGAAACCTAAAATTCACTCAAACCCTAACCCTAACGTAGAACTATAACCCTCACACAAACCTTAACCCAAATGTAAAACCCTAACCCTCGCACAATACCTAACTCTAACTTAGAAACATAACACTCACATAAACTCTAACCATAACGTAGAACCCTAAACCTCGCACAATCCCTGACCTTGACCCTGACTTAGAGCCCTAACCCTAACTTAGAACCATAACACTCACATAAACCCTAAGCCAATCTTAGAACCCTAACACTCACACAAACCCTAACCCTGACTTAGAGCCTTAACCCTCACCCCCTAATTTAGGAGTCTAATCCTCACATAAACCCTAACCCTATCTTAGAACCCTAATTCGCACACAAACCGTAACCTTGACTTAGAACCATAAACCCCACACAAATACTTACCCTAAATTAGAACCCTAACTGTCAGACAAACCCTAATACTATCTTAGAACCCTAATCCTCACACAAAACATAATTCTAACTTACACCCTTAACCCCCACAAAACCACAACCCTAACTTAGAACCCTAACCCTCACACAAACCCTAAATCTGATTTAGAACCCTAACCCTACCTTTGAAACCTAAACTTCACACAAACCCTAACCCTGACATAGAACCATAACCCTCACACAAACCCTAACACTGATTTTGACCCCCAACCATAACACAAACCCTAATGTAGAACTATAACCCTCGCATAAACACAAACCCTAATGTAGAACTATAGCCCTCGCATAAACCCTAACCCAAATGTAAAACCCTAACCCTAACTTAGAAACATAACCCTCACACAAACTCTAAACATAACGTAGAACCCTAACCCTCACACAATCCCTAACCCTAACATTGACTTAGAACCCTAACCCTAACTTAGAACCGTAAATACTCACATGAACCCTACGCCAATCTTAAAACCCTAACACTCACACAAACCCTAACCCTAGCTTAGAGCCTTAACCCTCACCCCTAACTTAGAACTCTAACTCTCACATAAACCTTAATCCTAACATAGCACCATAATCTTCATACATAACCTAAGCCTAAGTTAGAACCTTGACCCTTACATAAAATCTAACCCCGACTTAGAACCCTACCCCTCACACAAACCATAAACTTATCTTAGAACCCTAATCCTCACACAAACCCTAAACCTAACTTCGAACCTTGACCTTCACACAAACCCTGACACTGGCTTAGAACCCAATCCCTCACACAGACACTAACTCTAACCCTAACTTAACCCTCACACAAACCCTAACACTGACATAGAACCCTATCCCTCCCATAAACCCTAACCATAGTTCAAGCAAGAGTGATCTTCACCCCACTTACGGATCACCCATTTATTTCCATTATTGGGCATGATTTCCCTCACATACTAGGGACAACCATCAACATGGTTTTGACACTTCATCATAAATCTGTGTTTGTCACTTTTTGGAACTATGGTTGTACGATGGATCTTCAGACAAAATAATTTCACTGCATATTGCATTTTAGACTTGGAATCAAACTTTTGTTGCACATATAATGGATCCCCTAATTACCAAGTATCGTGCAACTCATCATCACCATGCGGTGCGCCCAATTAATGTATATATCATGTTGGCTTTTATTCCGTAATGGCACAATCTCTGGCACTACACTTAAACCATGATATTTTTATCAAAAGCATTAACAAAATAAATATGACATTTTAGAAATTTACTAACTTGACCCTATTAACTGGGTCAACATGAAGTGGCGACAAAGCAGGGAACTCAGGTTTATTGGGTTCTTGTCAGTATCAAGATCACCTTCTAGGTTAGTATCCAATGAATTAACAAGTGGAATAACACTTTTAGGGCCTGTTTGGAGCACCTGATAAATGAGATAGTATAGGATAACTTATCATATCCTACTTTTATTTCTTGTGTGGTATAGGATATGATTAGCTTATCTTATTGTCTCCATTTATCTTATCCAATACACGATTTCTTATCCTATGGGGGGAGTTGAGTTAGGATTCAACAGGATATGATACCAATATTGGATACCCAATATATCCCCATGCTACCCAATATATTTGTATTTATTGCATTATATTTTGTTTATTCTTCCTCCTTCTACGTCTAAATTATAAGTTGTATTCATTATTGTTAAAATCGCGTGGAAGATCGAAGGATCAAACGTTCTTACGCTTTTTTCCTTCAAACGATCTGAATCATACTTGAGATCGTTTTTTCTCCCAAACTAGTTGGGATCAACGTGTAAACGCATAAGATTAGTGGAAACAAATTTTTCCACCATGGAAGCGATTCAGGTGGAAAAGAAACCCAGATTTATGGCGGCTTACATTTGGGAGAAAAAAACGCAGAAAAGGAAGAGTCTTCAAGCGGTGGTCGGCGGAGACTAAATCCTCAACAACCTCTTGTGATTAAATTTGACCAATAGAACTTAAAAAAAAAAAAAAGAAAGAAACTTAAGAAAGGAACCGAACTGAAGGAAGAAGAAAGGGAAATAGTCGCTTGAAGAGAGAGAGAAAGTCTTAAGAGTGAAATTTTTTTCTCGGAATAGCACATTCACTGACTAAATCACTTCTTCAAGTTTCATTATCCTGTATTTCTTATTTTTGTTTTTTTACTTATTTCAATTTACAAATTTTGACTTTTTTTTATCATTTTTCTTTTATTTGAATGAGCAGAAAAATATCTTGTATATTTAATAAAAAAATAATTTTATACATCATTGTTTGTACAGGTACGATTTTATGATTTGCGTCGATCTTACCGATTTACGATCTTGTTACCCCTTCCCGATCTTAGGTAAGATCTCGATCTTAGCAACATTGGTTGTATTTACCTGTAGACCAAAGTTTCTATTTAGCGAATGATAGAACCATTAATCTATATACCTTTTTGAATTGAATGAAATTTTTTTTTTAATGAAACATGGAACTTGATTTTTGAATAATGGTACATATGATATGCAGATAGAAAAATTAATTAAAAACATTTTGTTTAAAATTATAATTGTTAGAATTTTAAAAATTAGTTTTTGATAAATTATATAACATTATGTTAAAAATGGTATTTTAGTCTATTTGTATCATATCCTAGATTATATCTGGTTCGCCTCAAACACATGATAGGATAACATAATCTTATCAGATTGCTAATCAGGTGCTCATCAAACACATGACATGATATAGGCTTATCAGCCCCATATCATATCCTAGCCTTATCCAACTCTCTTATCCTATCTGTTCTTATCCTATCCGTTCTTATCATATCCTGTCCACCAAACGAGCCCTTAGGTTCTCCCTCCTCATCACTATCCATACCTTACTCACCATCGTCTTTTTGTTCCCTTGATGAGATCTGACTTAACATTTGTGGAGGTGCAGATGAGCCGACAAATATGTCTTCTTGACCAAAATAGTGTTCAATGCTTGCATGCATGGCTAAAGAAGAATGCTGACTAGAATTACTTCAACATATATCTCAATAAATTTCTTCTTTTTCCTCTTAATATATGAAACTATGACACAATCCTCATCTTAATCGTCATTGATTGGGTTACCAATATAGTACCCATTTTTAGTCTCATACATGGCTGTCAAGTGAGAAATGCATTGGTTGCCTTGGAGTCCCAATTTTGATGAATTCTCCTCCTCATTACATGTTGTGTCGCGTTTGATTTGCATTTTTTTGGTTTGTCCTTCAAAGTGTGCACCATTAGAACCTTCAAATTTCCTCCTATTATGGTAGACCCTTGCAACATATATTTTGAAACTTGAGCTCATCTTTCACACAAAATTCGGATTAGGGTTTGGTTCAGGTTCATATTTTTTAACAAAATTTTGAATAACTGTAATGACAATGATTTGATAAGGTTAAAGGTTTATGGATGGTGGGATGAAGTCACTTTGATTGGTTGGAATAGAGACGAGAAATGAATGAGATTTTGGGATAAAAAATGAGCATAGATAAAAGGGTTTTATAAGAGTTATGTTGTAGGAAAAATGATTGTGTTATGTTATATAGATTCGTTTTGCGTGCCGGAGTTTTTTTTTGCTTTAAAAATTATGGGTCGCACAAAATGTTGTTTGTGTAGAAAAATTGTTGTGGTCATGTTAAATGATAGATATATTTCCCTAGATAAAATGAAGTCAAAACCTATTAATATAGGCTTCTACGCGTGAGTTGCTCGAGTTCATGAGCATTGTACTCGAGCAATTGACCCACGTGACAGTTACTTGAGTACAAGACTTATGTAATCAAGTAACTCGTACCAATCAATAGTCAAATAAGAGCAAATTTGTGTATAATTTTGATAAAAAGGTTAAGGTTTTTAAATAGTTTAAAAACAGGAACACAATGGTAATTTTAATTTTAATTCTAATTTTAATCAGGGGAAAATGGCCAATCATCCTATTGCGCCCCATAAAAGACAAGTTATACCAAGTAATTTTAATTTATAATGTAGTCTATTCTTTTTATTTACATTTTGTTCCTCATGTATTTGAAATATCAAATTAGTCCTTGGGAAATTTTGAGTTGTAAGAAGAACAAGGACATCAACCTCTTCCGGTACAAGTTCTACCGGTGCACAGATCTCCTAGAGCTTTGTCAATGACGTTTCGATACTTTGTTCACATATCTTCATCCCTCAATTAGACTAGATTTCGCGACAAAACCTTAATATTTGGTTTCATCCCAGTGAATGAAAACAGTCTCAAATGAAAATAGGCTCCAACTTTGATCGCCTTTTTGTCCTAATTGGGCTTTCATGTCTTATAATATTTGTGGCTCTTTAAATTATCTGCACAATGAGATAAGAACGAGATTAATCAAATACCTGTAGTTAAGGGTTATGGTCAAAATACTGTAGCAAGATAAATCAGAATTTTTACAATAAAAATGAATTAAACCTAATAAAAAGTCTAAAATCCAATGTAGCCCAAAAGACCATTATTTACACACCAAATAATCCTAAAAATATTAATAAATAGTAATAAATAAGTGTAATAAAATATCAATTATCGCCCCTCAAGTTTTTATCATCTGAGCCTACTGAAAAAGGCTTAACTTTGGGGTTTTCCTCCTCATTTTCATCCCCTAACATAGCAAATCTTGAGCTAGAAGCTTTAGCGTTATGCCCGCGACCATAATTCCCTCTTTCATATTTCTCCTTGCCTTAACCAAGCTCCATAGATTTCTTATGCGTGGCTATTCTCCTATTTTTGTTTTGCCTCTGAACTGTCATCCATTTGAGAATACCATCAATCTCCTGGCTTTTCTCAACTTCTTCTTTTGTTTTCTCCTCACCATGACACTGATCAGTGTGGTGGCAATGTGCGGCCTCTCCTATCGTCTCATTCCCATCAGGTTTCTTATTGTTAGCTGGGTTTATAAAACATTGGTCTTTTCTATGACCATATTGACCACAAAAGAAACAAATAAGATGTAGGCCTTCATAGCCTATGAAAAGTTATCTTTGACCAATTCTAAATTTCGAAAGTAAACTCTTACTTAAATCTACTTCAACACATAAGTGAGAAAACCTGCCTCAGTCTCTTACCTCATCTTAGAGTCCTTGTCCATAGAACCTCAGAGAGCTTTCATCAATCCTCAGAGTTTTCCCCACCATGTTTCCCATTCTCTAGAGATCTTTGTAAGTATAGAACTCATGACGAACACTCGGGATTCTAATCCACATAGCTAGTTTCTTCACTCTGTCATCATGAGGGTCAAAGTTAGGCCTCCATCGCTAGACTATGAGTTAGTGATTCACGACAATCCACGATCCCTATTGCTGGACAAATAGACAGTCTTGTGTTTTCTCAAATTCAACCATATAATGGTCGTTCTCCTAATCCAAGACTTTGCATTGCCCTTCAAGATTCCACAGCTTATGTTGTCTGCTCCAAAGGAGTTTTGACCCTAGTCTATTTCCCATAAGCTTTATGATCAGAGCTTCCCTCCATCTTTTACACTGTTCCGGCTTCTCCAAGATGTCGAGCTGGTAGTACGAATTTAGCTGGTCATCCTCCCCTATTTGCTCATAAGCTCTAATGGCTTCTTCCTCTTCATCTTCTTCCCTTCTACTCTGGGCCAACCAGTCATCACAGGGAGTCCCATCCCACACACTGTTGACTTAGATGAGATGATCTTGTATGAATCCAGCTTGTGAGGGTCTCTACGCACCTCTTCTTCTAGTCCATTCTCTGCAATACCCTCGCTGATATGTTCCATGTGAACAATTTTGTCCTCCATTGCGCCCACAATCGAAGGATCCTCTTGCATTTCCAGGTCTATCAACTCTTCCCCTTTGGCCTTCTTAGATTCCCTACTATTGATTTCTTCCTCCTCGGAGGTTGGGATTTCCCCCCTTTTTCCACCATCTTACCCATAGTCAAGAAAGACAAAAGCGAAAAACTCAAAACTCTAATAGGTTGCGTCAAATTTTGACATCGTTCACTTGCCGTTGTTATATATTTGGATGGTTCACTTTTAAATAAATTATCTCTTATAATAAATATATTTTAAATTTGGGATTTGCATTTTTGGAGATTCCTATAACATGAGAAACATTAATCCCTTTAAATTTACATACACAAACTATGAAAATCTTATTTATAGCTTAGGCGAGGCATATATTTCCTTTCAAAATTTTAAGATATACTAATATTAATCCCTTTAAAACGTCTAGTGATCAATGATCAAATCCATACGTTCATTTGGAGTTGAAAATTCATTATGGGAATCGAAATTGGACGTGGGCCGCGCGAATTAGAGTAATAACTATAGATGAGAGATTGCAATATTCATCTAGGGGACTTTTGGTTGAGGGAAATTTTTTATGAATAATAGGGAAATAAGATTAGTGGGGAAATGGTTAGAAAGTGAGTTTGGTAGGAAAATGTAAAAAAAGTTGTTTGGTAGGAAAAAATTTTACCGGGTAAATTAGGTAACTTTTGTAAAGTCTATGTTTGGGTTTTGGTAAAATATAGATGGGGAAAAATGTGTTATGACAAAAATAACCTTATTTTTTAAAAAAGGGTATTCAACCTTGCTACCTATATACCCGTAGATTGCTAAATCATTTCCCAACGTGCATATGCAAAAAGTGTTTGCTGCCAACGTCCATCTGTAGAAAAAAAGGATGAATCCGTGTCTTTGGAAATGATGTGTGGAGGTTTCCGGTGATCAAAGATCTTCTGACAGCTGAATCTGGTTGATGCCATGCTTAGGTTTTTCAGCATCATGATCTTCTGTAATTGAGAAGCTAATAAGGGTCGTCAAGGGGATTAAAGATCTCAATAGGAACAAAGATAGCAGGAACATTGGCACGACTTGACCATGCTCAACTGTATGATGTGCGCGGAACATTGGCACTTCCAATCTTTGAGCAAGTTAGCAGGATTTGCTTGGGTGTTGTTGAGGTTGTGATGACTACCCAGCAGATCAACTATGGCCCTGAACTTGAGAGTTTTTGCAAAGCACTAGAGAGGGTACGCTGGTCTTTTTTTAATTGCAATGTGGGGAAACAAGGCTGCTTTTCAGCAATACCATGTCATCAGGGGATTGTTTAGCCGACAAAATCCATGAAAAGACACATGCAAGCAGGATTGGTAGGATACTCATATGGCTAGGTAAGTATGGAAGCATAGTCAACCAAACATGGTTTTGCCATTTTCCCACTTCCCACTTACCCATCTATCTCAATACTTTCCCCCAACCAAACACCCCCTACTGGCTAATATAATTGTCACTGTTAAATGTTGAGCTAATGAAACTTTCCCAGCATAATCCGTCCGAGTAACTTTCCATTTATACATTGTGGGGCTTTCTTGTTTGCTAGTATTATTTTGAAAGAGCAAAATATGTTCGAACTCAGAAGTGAACAAGTATATGGGCCAATTTACACTCAAATGGTCCAATGTCTTCCGTCGTTAGCTAATTAAAGTGAAACGAACACATGCTAAAATGTCTCAAAGGGAAATTTAAAGAACGAACCACTAAAAAAAAACACACACATATAAGACAACAACACAAAAAATCATAAATGACAAGCATGAAAAAAAAAAAAAAAATCAAAATATATATATATATATATATATATATATATATATATATATATATATATGGGTCAGGATCATTTTACACCAGTGTAAGTTACACTCTTAATCTTATCTGTTAATTCCCTTATATCTAAGGGCTCAATTTTTTTAGTAATATGAGTCATTGGATACAAGTGGATCAATGGTCAAGATTGTGTGTAAGACTTCTAACTCTTACACCGGTATAATAATATCATATATATATATATATATATATATATATATATATATGAAAAAACATTTTCGCCTTTTAAAAGAGAATTTTTTTCTCCTACTAGTGACTCATAGCATAAGTGGGTCCCACCTTGAATTTTTTTTTTCTCTCCACTTATACTATGAGTATTTATGTGTGCGTGGAAGAAAAAATATATTTCTACATCCACTTTAAATAAGGTTATCTTCAATTACCCAAAAACTATTTTGTTTTGATTAATGAAATGTGTTTTTGTAATTTTAATGAAAGGTGTTTCAGTAAAATGTATATGATAAAAAAATAAACAAAATTATGAAAACATCCTTTATTAATTCACCTAAAATTACATAAACACCCTTCAATAATTTTTGGGTAGATATAGATAACCTTATATATATATATAGTGAAAAATATTTCTCCGACAATTTGAGATAAGTTTATTTCCGGCCACCCAAAACTACATCCTTTTGTTTATTTATTTTTTTATATTAATTGATTCATCTTTGAATGGTTATGGTTTCGTTTTTCTCTTTCTTCCTTTATCACCATTAATTCATCTTTGTACGGTTATGATTTAATTGCTAGAGATAAAGTTATCTCAAGCAACTTAATAAATGATAAACTCATATATATATATATATATATATATATATATATATATATATATATATATATAATCATGAAGTTAGTGGTGGTGCCCATATATTGAAAAGCATTCAAATTTAAGAAAAAATATTTGTCCTTTTAAATGACATAACTTGTGTCATTTTATTCTCACAAAGAAGTGAGACTCACACTTTTACTTTTTTACTCCATTCTCTCTCCCATATAATTTATTTCTTTCTCTCACTTAAAATTTAACAACATTACATAATGACTCACTTCTCACTAAAACTTAAACCATAAGAAAAAGACAAAGGATGGTTTGGTGCCCATATATTGAAAGGGTTTTATATTTCTCATTTAACTAGAACTTAAACTTTCCTATACATTTTTTGATTTCTGTGCTGACATTTGTCATACATCTAATTTTTTTTAACACATGAGTCTCACATATTTTTTATCTCTAGAACATGAGATTTCAATTCTCGTTTAACGTATAAAACCCATATTGAAAAGCATTAAAACGTAAACCATAAGAAAAGACAAAGCATAACCTATCACCCACTTGACTACAGAAATCAATCTATATTTTCTTTTTGTTAAGACAACCAAGATCTGAATTTCTGAAGCACGTGTACGCCAGAAATGAAGGTGGACACGTACCTGGTGTGTATTGAGCGAAAATGAGTATGGTTGCGGCTCGGGTACGGCTTGTCCAAAAGCGACGGCACTTGTTCCTTTCTTCCTTTCCACCTGCTTCATTCTCTTTTCGCTTTATATTTTGAGTTTGATTGTTTAGAGAGTATATATAATGGAAAAATGTGTATCATTTTTTAAAATATGAAAATCAAAATTTTTTTAACTTTTAAAGTTAAGGAAGGTTATAGTTACAACTTTTTTTTACAATTTCTTATAACCATATTTTATCATCGTTGATTTCCGCCAATCAACGGTTATCATTTTCTCAAATTAAATTCATTAATTAATTATTAATTCATAATAAATGATAACCGTTAATTGACGGAAATCAACGGTGATAAGATATAGTTGTAAAAAAAAAATTTGTAAGTGTATCCTTTCTCTTAAAGTTATACAAATAGATGGTTATTAAAGAAAAAATATATTACATAAGCCTTTATATAATTATATTCCCAAATTTATTTTTTCTCAATGAGACTTTGAAACAATATTTTTTTTGAGCAATAAATTTTAGTTCTCACAGTAAGTTGAACCAATTTTTTTGTTTATCAAAACAAAAAATTGAACCAATTTTTTTTTAATTGTTATAAGGGAATTGTACAAAACCTATTGGAATTCATTTTATAATCACTTATTTTCGATATATTTTTGTAATCATTTATTTTTTATGTAATTATTTTATTATTCGGGGATAAGACGAATAAATAACTTAGTTTTTAATGATGTTAGAAGTGAACTTGTATTAAAAAAAAAAAACAAGAGAGATAAGTATTAAGAAAAAAACACAAGATTTAACAAAAAAAAAATATATAATTTTAGAGATGAATTTTTTTTTATTTTTTCCCTAATAATAAGTAGTTTAAAAAAAATTAATTAGGAATGCCTAAGAGAGTGAATCTCCAAGAGTCGAAGAAATATTCTCTTATAATTATATATGGAAAAAGTGTTTGTGTTTTTAAATGATATAATTTATATCATTTCACTCTCACAAAAAGGTAAGATTCATACCTTTATATTTTTTTATCCACACTTTTTTCTCCTTTATCTATCTCATTTCCTCATTTAAAATAATATAACTTTGTATTAACTATTCTGGTCTTAGCTTTTCAAACTATCAACAACAACAACAACAAAAAAAAAAAATGAATCGAGGCAGTGTAATTCTTTGCTTTTATGTGAGGAGGTTGATCTTTTCCTTGTTATCCTTCTCGCATCACTTTTAACTTTCTGGTCTTCCGCAACTTTAAATTAAAGTATATTGTTAAAGAGAGACGACAAATAACACAAAATATATCGAAAAATGACAACATGCAACTAATCGACATGTTCTTGCTAAACAATAAAAAATTTCTTTTCTTATAAATCTCATAAAAAAATAGAAACGCACAAAAATTTACATATTTTTCTGTCATTAAATTTATTTTGGATTATGTTAACACCTATTCATTTAAGTTTTCATAAAATTTTAATATTATCATTTTTGTTCCTATAAAATTTTTCAATATTCAAATCCATAAGGTGTGCCTGTCATACATGCATTCAAACTTGTTTATATATATTGTTGGGTAGTGGGCCCAAACAACTTTCTCCGAAGCTACATGCTATTGGGCAGTGGGCCCAAACAACTTTCTCCGAAGCAACAAGCTGTTGGGCAGTGGGCCCAAACCACTTTCTCCGAAGCTGAGATTACCATACGAAGGAATCACACGATAAACATAATCTAATTCTTTATAATTAAATAAGAGTTTTATAATTCCCACTAAGAGAATTGAAATTTTCTACACACACAATATTTATGGGATCCATGTAAAAAAACCCTGACAGAAAAAATTATATATACAATCACTTTTCCTACAACATAACTCTTATAAAATGCTTTCACTTTTCCTACAACATAACTCTTATAAAATCCTTAAATAATATATTTATGCAGTGACCACTGACCAGACAATCATTACAACGTGGCGTATTTGTTTATTTATATTTTTTGTAATAAGACAATCATAATTCACATCAAACAATCAGACTTATCTGTCACTACTGTTAAATTTCCCAGGGAACTTTCATTGATGCTGTATTTAAAATGAGCGATTAAATATCTATTTTATTGATTAATTTATCGTAAATGCTTAACAATAATTTAAGTCAACAGGAAAATCACCATTTATATCAAAAACATTAAAAAAAACAAATAACAAAATATTTCTTCATCATGTTCCATAATTATGAAAAATAATTATTTAAAATTATTATATATATATGTGTATATTAGTTTTAATTTAAATTAGATAGTAATCTTAAATTAGTAAATAAATTTTTTTATACATAGTAAGTAATTTTAAAATATATATTATGTATTTTTTTAAAAAAAAATTCTACACTCATTATATACAACCGATATAAATTGGCTTATTAACTGAAAGAGATAAAAAACAAAAAAGCATTTCAACGTCCCAATGTACACAACTCGTAACATTTAAACGAACAAAAAGATATTTTACAGTGACGGCAAATAAATTATTTATATTTATTTCAAAATAAAGTTATTTTAAGATTAAAAAATTAAAAAATTATAATGATAAAAATAATTATAACCTGAAATAAATTATAAAAATACATTAATTTATGCCCTAAGACGATATGTTTAAATGTAGATAAATTATTTATAGTCATTTCAGAAAAAATGATCTCTTTAACAAATTGCATCATGCTATTGTAATTCTAATTATTGTTATTGTTAATTTTTTGCTGGAGATTGTGATTATCTAATGCATGATTAATTTTGATTACTGTAAAATTTAATTTTTTTTCAAAAATATTTCAATAGAATTTAAATTATAAACTATTTTGATACTTAATTAGAGTATAACTTTAATTGTTCTTTTTCCCGGTAAAAATGAATAGTTTAAATCGAGAAGAAAAAATTTATTTATGCTTACCAAAAAAAAAATTATAGATAAAGTACTTAAAAAAAATGTTTAACTTGAAATCCGTTTTCATTAAAGTCGCTCCTTCTTCTGTAACTTAAAAAAAAATTCAGATAATTCATACTATAAAATTTAAAATAAAGTAATATAAATTTTGAAGTTCAAATTTTGGGCCATCTATAGATTATTTTAAGGGTTTGTTTTTTCTATGACAGCAGATAAGTTATCTGAGGTAAGCTCGATACAATGTTGTTTTGTGGTAGAAATCATGTGTTTTTATAATTTTAATTTATTTTAAGGTTATTATAGTCAATATAATTATAATTTCTTAATCTTTCAATTCCAAAACGAAGTCATTTTGAAAATAAATACAGATAAGTTATCTGCAAATGCTTAGCAAAAAGAAAATGGACAAAATCTATTGCAAAATCAAACACTCAAACCATCAATACTTAAAAAAAAAAAACACTAATTCATTTCCTTTTTCTTTTTGAAAGAAAGAATAGATTATTATAAAATTATGAGATGAAGATTTTATTAATGCTGTCATAAAATAATATATTAATACATTACTGAAAAAATGAAATTAGTAACCAGTTTTTTTTTATTAAATATGTTGATAATATACTATAAAAAATGTAAACAAGATTTAAATCTCAAGTCCCTCTTTAATTAAAATCTTGCCCTTTTTAATTAGGAAAAATTTAAAGTGATCTGAGACACCATAGTATGGAAGGAGTTGTCAAGTCTCTCTCTCCCTCTCCGATTGAAAAAAGTGCTCAGCACTAAAAGATTTATCCTTTAACTAACCTTCTTTGGTGACATCATGGGTCGGTTGTTGTTGTATACGTGTGGAAGAAAATATTTGAACCACATGTTCCTTCTCATTGATTTTATTTAAATAAATTAATTGACTGTTTTGCTAGCCCAGATTATGGTCACCACTAATAATCTTTTTTTTTTCTTTAATTTATGTGTTAACTAATTAATTAACTACTAATTACCTTTTTTTACCTTGAATGTTGTTGCTACACTTAGTTACAAGTTTCCATCAAGTCAACTTTCCCTTTTTGCTAGCCGCCAGCAACACCAGCGCTTGTGTTTTTCTGGTCAAATGAAATCTTAATGTAACGAAAAATCAGCATTTTAAGGTTTTTTTCTTGTTCAGTGCAGCAGCATAAACCAGGTTTTCTCATTCACTTCCTTTGTTTTGCTGACTATAATGTCTCCTCGTATGTGTTTCTTCCTCCTCCTCGTACTTAACAAAACTCTTGTACTTCTAAGTTCAGTCTCAGCAACTGAATTTGTGTATAACAGAAACTTCAACTCCACCAACTTGAATCTCTATGGGAATGCCACCATCGAAAACTCAGTTCTTACTCTTACAAACCAAACCTTTTATACCATTGGTCGTGCCTTTTACCCTCACAGAATACCTGTGAAACCACCGAACTCTTCAAACCCTCTTCCCTTTGCAACCTCTTTCATCTTCTCCATTGCTCCTTGTAAGAATTTCCCTGTTGCTCATGGTTTTGCTTTCTTGTTCTCTCCTCTGATGGCCATAAATGGAGCACTCACAGGGAATTATTTGGGACTTTTTAACCGCTCCACTTCAGGTAATTCTTCCAACCATGTTTTTGCTGTTGAGTTTGATGATTTTAGAAATGAGGAGTTCAATGAACAAAATGATAATCATGTTGGGGTTGACTTGAATTCAATGATTTCTACTTATTCGGAGCCTGCTGGGTTCTGGGGTGGAGGAGATGATGAAGAAATGGAGAATTTGAAGCTGGCTAATGGTGAAAACTATCAAGTTTGGATAGAGTTTGATGAGAATTCATATCTTAATGTTACTATGGCCCCAGCAGGGAAAAGGAAGCCTCAAAGGCCTTTGATTAGTAAACCTATTAACCTTTCTGGGGTTTTGTTGGATGAAATGTATGTGGGATTTTCTGGATCAACAGGGAGAATGGTGGATGTTTGTAGAATTCTTGCTTGGAGTTTTAGCCATTCAAACTTTTCAATTGGTGATGCTTTGCAGACCAAACATTTGCCCTTGTATGTGCATCCAAAGACATTGATGTTTAGATCAAAGGGTTTCATTTTCGGTGTCGTTTTTGGCGCACTGTGTTTCATTGGTTGCTGCATTTTGGTGTTTTTCAGTTTGTCCAGAACAAGAAGGGAAGAGAAAGAGGAAAAAACTGAAGATTGGGAATTGGAGTATTGGCCACATAGGATTAACTATCAGGAGATTTGTGCTGCAACAAGCGGATTCTCTGAGGAGAAAGTGATTGGGATTGGAACAAGTGGGAAAGTATATAAAGGAGTTTTGAAAGGAGTAGAAGTTGCAGTGAAGAGAATCAATCATGACACTAGGCATGGAATGAGAGAGTTTCTAGCAGAGATTTCAAGCCTAGGCAGAATGAAACACAGAAATTTAGTGGGGTTCAGAGGTTGGAGTAAAAGCAAAGGAGGAAAATTGATACTTGTTTATGATTACATGGAGAATGGGAGCTTGGACAAAAGGATCTTCGAGTGTGAAGAGACCATGCTACTGAACTGGGAAGAAAGAATTAAAGTTCTACAAAACGTGGCTTGTGGAATTTTATACCTACATGAGGGTTGGGAATTTGAGGTCTTACATAGAGACATCAAAGCAGGTAATGTACTACTTGATAAAGATATGAATGCCAGATTAGGAGATTTTGGGCTTGCAAGGTTGCATCATCAAGAACATGTGGTTGACACAACAAGAGTAATAGGCACTTTGGGGTACATGGCACCAGAACTAGTCCGAATTGGAAGACCATCAACTGCAACTGATGTGTATAGTTTTGGAATATTGCTTTTAGAAGTTGTATGTGGGAGAAGACCAATTGTAACAGATAAGCCACCATTGGTTGACTTGGTATTTTCCCTCATGGAGAGAGGGGAATTGAGTTGTGTCATTGATGAGCGTTTGAAGGCTCAAAGTGGTTATTATAATAACACTGAGGAAGCTAAGAGACTGCTTCATTTGGGTATGTTATGTGCAAGTTTAGACCCTTGTGTTAGGCCAACAATGAGGCAGGTAGTGAAAGCTTTGGAGGAAATAAAATGCAATGAGTGTAATGAAGAATGTGTTCATGTTGGTCTGCTTGGAAAAATAAACTCAGCAGCATCGTGGTCTAGGAGTTCTCCAAATTCTGCTCATGTAAATTATCTTACTTTTGATGAGATTTTGCAGACCAAATTTTATTCTACAGCATCTTTAAGCATCTCTTGTCCCAGCCCTCAGGCAGAGCCAGATTTTGTTTCAGAAGGAAGGTGAGAATTGAAATTGGTTCAATCATTATGTTACTATTCAGATTTCAGAGAGCCTTGGATGATGCTGTTGTCACGTGGCAAAGATTTTCATTTGTAAAGTGCAAGCACTTGTTGCTCTAGAAGGCTTGAGTTTATCTAAAATAGTGATTTCAACTACTGTGGCTGCTAGCATTTGCATAAATTTTTTTTTTCTTTTTCCTTTCCATATAAAAATTGAAAATCATTTCTTATTTTTTATTGGATAGATGCATTGAGTGAGATAAATCTAAACGCAACAAAAAAAGTATTGTGATACGTGTATCTTAATTTTATTTCTTTGGATGTCGTTGTCACGTGGCAAAGATTTTCATTTGTAAAGTGCAAGCACTTGTTGCTCTAGAAGGCTTGAGTTTCTCTAAAATAGTGATTTCAACTACTGTGGCTGCTAGCATTTGTATAAATTTGGGGTGCTTATTTTCCCTTTTTCCTTGCCATATAAAAATTCAAATTTCTTTCTTTCTTCTTTTAATTCTTTGTTCTTTGTATAATGCTTATGTTCAGAGACACAGGTTTTGTAAAATTTTAATGATATACATTTGCAACAGAGAATAATGATCTAAGATGTATGAAGCTATGGAGTATGGAGCCCAACTCCGAAAAAATTAGTTTCCTACTCATTTTTATTCCATACTTTTTTCTCTTCACCTCTTTATTTTGTTCCAAAATAAAACTCTATGATGTGCTTGGAAATAGTAAAATAAAGAAAAAAATAGTTAGATAATGACAACATATTTAAGCTCGAGTTCATTAACCAATTCAAATTGATTCAAATTATGGTGACTGAATCAAAAAATCAATAATCAAATTAACAGAAAATCAAAAAAAAAATCAGCATATTTTAATTAGATTGAATTGATTTTTGGTTTGGTTGGTGAAAACCGGTCCAATCCAAAACTGTTCAATGTATTTATTATTTTCGAAAGATGGTGACTTGGAATCTTGTTATTTTGTAAATTTGGAATCTTAGATGTTATTGATAACAAACTATATTTTTTTAATTTTTTATTGTCTATTAATCTACTTTAACTGTTCATGAGTTTTAAAATTCGTTTTCCATTGGTTTATAACTTTGAATCGCTTTATTTTGATATTGCTAGTGATTTTTATGATTGAAATTTTAGGTTCTTCAAAAAATCGAAAATCGATCTAATCCAAACCGAATAAAGTTGGACCGGATTGAATCAAATTTAAAAAAAAAATTGAAAAAATAATCAAACTGAAAAAATTGGATCAAATATTTTTTAATTTCAAAATCAATCGCATGCAGAGCACATACACCCCTAATTACAAGTTACAAGTCTTTCATTTTTTGTTTATCTCTCCATTCTAACTCTTACCAATCACACTTAAATATCACATGTTGCTGAGGGTACTAAACTACTAATGATGCGTACGTTCCCCTCAAAGGTAGTTCTACGAATTAAATGCAAATTACCAAACCATGTGTGAATTGATGGGTTGACGTACAATGACCTGTGTGGGCCGACAGGTACTTTACAAAAAAGTAAGTACTATGTGTCTTAGCAATTTAATTTTCCTTGTACTTACCCTTGGAGGCTTAACAAGAGCTGAAGAATCATATGCTGCAACCAATTTCAATTTGGAAAAGTTTTTTTCTCTTCCATTCTCAGTTCCTTGCCAATGTCTCCACTTAAGCTCCTTGTCATTCTTCTTCACACTATAGCAACTCTGAGTTCAGTTTCCACTACTGAATTTGTCTACAATACAAACTTCAACTCCACAAACATCATTCTATATGGAAATGCCACTATTCAGACCTCCATTCTGACTCTCACTAATAACAGTTTCTTCTCCATAGGCCGTGCTTTTTACCCTCAAAAAATACCTATGAAACCAGCCAACTCATCAACCTTTCTCCCCTTTGCAACCTCCTTCATTTTCTCTGTTGCCCCCATTAAAAACTTTATGAGTGGTCATGGCTTTGCCTTCATATTCACACCATCACGAGGTGTAAATGGCACGACCTCAAATGAGTATCTTGGTCTTTTCAACTTCAGCAATGAAGGTAATCCTCAGAACCATGTTGTTGGAATTGAGTTTGATACAATAAGAAATGTAGAATTCAACGATATGAATGACAATCATGTTGGTGTTGACATAAACTCTCTTACTTCCTTAACTTCACATGAAGCTGGCTATTGGGGTGGTAAAGGTGACAAGGAATTTAAGATGCTGAAGATAAAAAATGGAGAAAATTATCAAGTATGGATTGAATTTATGCATTCCCAGCTTAACATTACTATGGCTAGAGCAGGAAAAAAGAGACCACGAGTGCCCCTTATCAGTAGGAATGTTAACTTTTCTGGGATTCTTATGGATGAAACGTACGTTGGGTTCTGTGCAGCAACAGGGAGGATAATAGACAGTGTTAGGATTCTTGCTTGGAGTTTTAGTAGTTCAAATTTTTCAATTGGTGATGCTTTAATGACAGACAATTTGCCTTCTTTTATCCTTCATAGAGGGTGGTTTTCTGGAGGACGAGCTTTAGTTGTAGTGGTCACCAGTGTTGTGTCTGTGTTAATCATTGCTTGTGGTTATGTAGTGTTTTACATTCTCTGCAAGGGAAACAAGGCTGAGGAAGAAATTGAAGACTGGGAACTGGAGTACTGGCCCCATAGAATTAGTTTCCCTGAGATTGATGCAGCAACAAGGGGGTTCTCTGAAGAGAATGTGGTTGCTGTAGGAGGGAATGGGAAGGTATATAAAGGGGTTTTGAATGGAGTAGAAGTTGCTGTCAAGAGAATCCCTCAGGAAAGAGAAGAAGGGATGAGAGAGTTTTTGGCTGAGATTTCAAGCCTAGGCAGAATGAAACACAGAAATTTAGTAGGATTGAGAGGTTGGTGCAAAAAAGAAAAGGGATATCTGATTCTAGTTTATGACTTCATGAACAATGGAAGTTTAGATAAAAGGATCTTTGAGTGTGAAGAGAGAAAGATGCTAACTTGGGGAGAGAGGATTGAAGTTTTGAGAAATGTAGCCGAAGGGATTCTATATCTGCATGAGGGTTGGGAAGTTAAGGTCTTACATAGGGACATCAAAGCAAGCAATGTTCTACTTGACAAGGACATGAATGCTAGGTTGGGGGATTTTGGATTGGCTCGCATGCATGATCATCATGGACAAGTGGCTAGCACAACAAGAGTAATAGGGACAATAGGATACATTGCTCCTGAAGTAATTAGCACAGGAACAACATCAACTCTGTCTGATGTGTTTGGTTTTGGAATATTGGTGTTGGAAGTAATTTGTGGGCGAAGACCTATTGAAGAACATAAACCAGGGCTTATTGAATGGGTTATGTCCCTAAGGGTGCTTGGCCAATTGCACAGTGCTGTTGATTCAAGGTTGAAGGCTAAGGAGGAATATACCATTGAGGAAGCTGAGAGATTGCTTCATTTGGGTTTACTATGTTCAAATTCAGACCCTAGTATTAGACCAACAATGAGACAGGTTGTGAAAATGCTGCAAGGGGAAATGGAAGGGGTTGAGTCTGATGAAGAAATTATGGAGATGAGTTTGCTTGGAAAAATAAAATCAGCTGCTATGTGGTCTAAATCTGAATGTAGTTTTCCATATAAAGGTCACCCTACTTTTGATGAAATTAGGATGTTCAGTGTTAATTCTACTACGTCTAGAAGTGAATCAGGTACCATTCAAGAATCAGAATCAGATATCATCCGAGAAGGAAGGTAATATTTTAGGTGTTTAGTTGTTGCAGATTTTAGGTTATCCATTCTATTGTAATGAATAAAGAATATTCAAAGTCTAGCTTATTTGGAGCTTGTGTACAATACTAGAAAAGGAAGTCAAAAGTTTTATAGAATTTTCAATGCTCGTGCTTGGATAACGTACAAAGGAGGGTTCATAGTAATGTAACCATATCAAATGAAATCCATAAAATCTAAATTGGCTTGCCACGGGATTTGGGTGATGGATTCTTCTACATATGACTTGTGCTACACTGAAAGCAACATAACTTGAGGATGCTTGAAAATTATGAATAACTTAGCAAGCTTGTTACCTCTCAGTCCCCAAAATATAAACTGGAAAATTGAAAGATGAGCTTTATATAAAAAACTTAATCCAATTTTTTCAGTTTTTACCCTCTAGAATTGATTGGGGTCCTGTTATAATTGAGGGTGAAAAATCTTGAAATTAAAATTTCAGAGTTTTTCATGAAAATCTAATCTTAAATCTTTACTCGGGTATTGTAAATGTGCCCGACTTCAAAAGGAGAAAATTGCTGAAATGACAATGGTTGCTGAAATGTGAGGCATTAGAACGGCCCACAATCTCACATGATAATTTGGTTGGAAGTTAGGTGTATTACCCCCAAGTTAAATACAGGAATAAGGACCAACAAGGTTGGAGACCTAGCTGTGTTAATATGATTCTCTTACGGGAGTGAGCAATTTGAATTGTTCACAAAAAACAAAAGTGGGATTCAGTTGTTATCGGCTTAAAGCTAGTAATTTAAGATTATATGCGTGACATCGAGCAGGTATTTATTTTGATGCAGTTGAATATACCAAAGATAACAGAAAAGTACATGCCCTAAGCCTCAAATCTCCAATTAATCAGCAAAACATACATGCCAATATGCATGCTGAATCAAAGGTGTCGGAAGCTTTCAGCTTTGAGATGGGCTTTGATTGATACTAGTTACACAACATGGATTGCATTGTATGGTGTTGGAATCAGGTTGCTTCTTGTTTCAAAGCCACAAATGTTTAGAATTCAATAAGTCAACCCCAGTTCAACGAGATTATTTAGTGTGGTCCGGGACCACCGTTCTTTTGGTGGTCCCTTAGTGTAAATGGAAGGGTAAAAGTGGAAAAGAAGAAAAATAACAGGGGTAAAAAGGGAAAGAAGAGATTGATGTTGTGAGAGGGAGTACCAGATTATTGGGTGGTCCTGGACCATAATAAATATTTCTCAGTTCAACATTTCAACTATCCACTTCTCCTCGAAGTTCATCCTAGGATAGCAAGGAAAATCAATTGATTAACAGTGGGTGAACTTCCATTAAGTCTTAATCCAAGCACTTGCTTATTGCTCAACTAACACTTACTCTCACAGCCTTGCCATCCTTCACGCTACAGTCACACTAAGATCAGTGTAAGCAACTGAATACGTCAGCAACACAAACTTCAACTCTTCTAATATCTTTCTATATGGCAATGCCACTATTCAATCTTCCATTCTGACTCTAACCAGTGAGTTTCTTCACCCTAGGCCGTGCTATTTAACCTCAAAAAATAGGTACTGTTGTGGACCACTTAGGTGGTTCCCACTTTCTATCCCCACTACATGGAGCATCTCATTCCACCACTCTCCCCTAACTTCCATCTACTACCAATAACCACCCACTAGCATTGCATCATGCCACTAAGTCACCTGCAAACTACCCACTAGGGGCACAATCTCCTAGTGCATTCATCTATATATAACCCCTTATAGCTAACAAAGGGGGAGGCTAGGAACTCATCTGATAACCTATCTTGGCCACCATGGCTACAACCTACATACTTGTGCCCAGAGCACATCCTATCCACCGCAGGTGACACACACACACACCCCTTGTTCATACCATCGGACTTTGGCCTAAGGTACAGGATTTCTCATTGGCTGTCATCTTTACCATAAGTTCCGTAGATACAAATACTAGCTATCCTGTTAATGTTCATTCCATAACAAGTACCAAACTAACTAACTCTTCCACCCTTCTCTCTTTTGCAGCCTCCTTCATTTTCTTTATTGCCCCCATAAAACATTTTCTTACTGGTCATAGTTTGCTTTGGCTTTCATGTTATCACCGTGTAGGTGCAAAAACGGAACTACATCATTTGAGTATATTGGCTTCTAAAATTTAACCAATGAAGATAACTCTCACAACCCCATTTTTAGAGTTGAGTTCGATATCAGGAAATATAGAATTCAATGACAATCATGATGGAATCAACATATTTCCTTAACTTCACATGCAGAGCGCTACGTGGGTGGGGAAGATGATAATAAACTCAAGCAGTTGAAGCCAAACGATGGAGTAAATTATCAGGTTGGGATTGAATTTATTGATCTGTGCCTTAATGTCACTATGACTCCAACAGAAACAAAAAGGACATGAGGGCCTTTGAGATCCAAGAATGTCAAACTATCTTGGGCTTACTTATGGATGAAATTTACGTTGAGTTTTTGCAGCTACGAGACTAGTGATGAACACTACTAGAGTTATATAGCTTGGAGTTTTAGTAATTCAAAATTCCAATATTAGATTGCTTATGCTGCATAAGGGTAAAATACGAAGAGTAGAAGGAACATCAAATTCTTATTATAAAAACCTGCAATTTACATTGTATATATATAATTACAAAAGGAGAGTGCATGAACACACACTCTCCCTCTCTTTCTCTGTATAATGTTGAGAGATAAATAATGTTGTCATAAAATAATGTTTCTAGCTGCATAAGAAGTATGTAATCGACTAACAATCCTAATTTTGATGTACACAAACTTTTTCACCTTTTAGATTTGTCAATCCGTGCTCGTCTTGAATATTCCTGGATCTTTCGATCATGCTCTTTGAGCATCTGATCCATATTGTTTGCTGAAACCAGTAATGGACCAGAGAGATAGATCTTGTTTTCCCTGGACCCATGTCCATCCTGAAACAGAGACCAGCACTATTATTCAGCCAAAAACCTAGGACAAATAACAAATGTATTCAAAATTACAATACTGTGGCAAATTAGGGACATGAAAAACATCATTTTGCCATTATTGATGGCTAGCAAAGGCTTTCACTAACAAATGCTGACAACTAGTGAAACAAAAAGACAATAGAAGCTAAGAAGGAAAAAATATTAATTGAAAAAACAAACCCGAATCAATGTTTCAGCAGAGACCTTTCCATTTTCTATTTGACTGAGATCAATTCTCTGAGACTGGCGTTTTTCATCATGCCTTCTTCTTGACTCTGTTCCATTAGTTGACTCCAAAGATTTTTGTACTTGAATTGTTTCTCGGCGCCTCAACGGAACTTGGTTTTCTTCTTGATCTCCAAAGGGCAAAGTCTTAGATGCCGTTAAACCAGATCGTTTTGATAGGTTGACTTTGTTTGAAACAGGAAGCCACTGACCAGCTTCCTTTCCAACCTTTTCCCGGCCAGAACCTGGAACCAAGAGACCTGAATGTGAAGGGCCCTTTAGAAGAGGCCCAGAGAAATAATTTTCCATTTCTTTAATGTCTTCTGACTGTTTGTGTAGAAAATCAAAAAATCCAGATGCAGGTTCTCTGTGAGGATTGAAAGATTTAATCCGGCTCTTTGAGTTTGAAAGTCGTTGCCCTTGCTGCATCAGATTAAATTGATATACTGAGATGACAATAGACAGAATGTAGGAACAGTGACCATTTTGCCATGCCTGTCAAAAAAATTTACCAGACTGCCACGCCAACAGTAAATTTTCCCAAAATGCCACGCGGCATATTTCGCTACACTGTGTAGTGAAATATGTTTGCATATAATTCGCTACACAGTGTAGCAAAATATGCCATGTCAAGTTGCACAGTCAGCAAAAATGACACGTGTCAAGCAGGTAGAATCCGAACATAATTCGCTACACAGTGTAGTGAATTTCTGCCTGCTTGACACGTGTTATTTTTGCTGATTGTGCAACCTGACATTGCATATTTCGCTACACTGTGTAGCGAATTATATGCAAACATATTTCGCTACACAGTGTAGCGAAATATGCCGCGTGGCATTTTGAAAAAATTTACTTTTGGCGTGGCAGTCTGGTAAATTCTTTTGCCAAGTGTGGCAAAATGGTCACTCTCACCATAATGTAGGGGAGTAGAAAAGGAAAATAGGAAAAAATGAAGGCAATTTTCTTTTGTCACATTCAATTAACCGAATCAGAAAGGAATCTCAACTATTTATTCCAATTTTAACAAGATGAACACGATCTCATTTTATCTTTTTGTACTTACCAAAGTAAGCAGTTAAATTGAAACTTTGAAATCATAAATTTTCCTTGCAATTGTCATCCTAAGAAAGGATCTTCAGAAAGCCAATGCACATATATCAACCACAGCCAGTTTCCCAGCCAAAAGAGCATTTCCTTATATACAGTTTCTTTGTTTTATAATTAACCCATCACTGATGCTCCTAACCTCTTTAAACCCATGCATTCTCTTCTGCACCTCATTATTAAATAAGAAGAGGAACACAGCCTCTGGTGGTTTAAGTGTTCTAAAATCATCACAAGATAATTGGCAGATGGGTCTTACTCAAAGAACTAATAAGCAAAGGCATTAAACCCTCACAGAACAATTTATTTATATTGCTTAATGATCTAATCCAAACACAAAATTAATGAACTGATTTACAAGTTGAATCAAAAGACAATCCAAGGTACAAAATCTTCCATCTTTTCCCCCAATTTCATGGTCCCTACATGTATAATATTTGCTATAACACTACAACCAGAGCTATCCAACCAAGGCAGGTTATATAATTTGATTTCAACTAAGGAGATAAATAAGGAGAAACTGTGATTTTAAACTTGCTTTGATTACCTGAATTGATGTGCTGGAGTCAGCATTGTCTTTGGATAAGACAAATGCCCCAGGTTCTTTCTCTTGTCTAACTCCTGGTCCAACTTTTTGCTCCTTTCCCCCAACAGGTCCTTGCCTAAGATGATAAAGGAAAAGTTTATACTTGTTAGCAATATTCTTAGGTAAAATGTAAGGCTCCAATCTCCACAAACGGATGAATCAAGTGGTGCAGAAAGCAAAGTCAACATTCACCATGAAATATACAATTGCAGTTGAAATGCTACAAGGCAAATGTTAATGAATTAAAAAATGGGAACTATTAAATGAAAAGTAAAACCTTTTTAAGTTCCCAATGTACTAAATGCTGCACTTTTCATTATATATTTTTCCATTTTTTTTTTTTTATTTCTTAACAATTGCCCTTAGGGCTCATTTGCATGACCCTTGCTACAAAGCTTTAGAAAGCAAACACATGATTAAGGGCCTGTTTGATTGTGTTTTGATTTTTTTGTTCTTAAAACTATTGTGTAGAATAATTATGAAAACAGTTATTTTCTGTGTTTTTTTGTTTTGAAAGTTAAAAACCAAAACAGAAAACAAAAACAACTCAGACATGTTCTCTAAATTTGATTTTAAAAACAAAAAAATAGTTACAGTTTTTAAAACTTTTTTTACAAAACAGGCCTTACCAAACGAGTTTTTTTGTTTTTTTGTTCTGAAAACTAAAAAACTGTTTTTAAAAACAGTAATCAAACATAGCCTAAATCTTCAAGACTTCAAACACCAACAATATGCATATTTCTTGTGCCATAAGTATCCAACTTATACATCTCAAATTGTCTTTCCCTCAACTTCAACATCAACATCACCTTTATCCCAAATTAATTGGGGTCGGTGGTAGATGAACTCACATGAAAGGTACAAAACGGTTGTAAAAAAAAAAAAAAACAGTAATGATATATATGTATATAAATAAAAGTAAAAAAGAAAGGGAAAAGAAGAAGTGGGGGAAATGAAGGGGAAAATATACATCTGGAACATAGAAATAATGTCTTTCCCTCGACTTAAAAAAATAAAAATAAAATCATCCTATAGTAGGTACCTTCTTGTTGCTTCTTCCCGCAATTTAGTGTCAATCTCTTTGCTGGGAGGATATTTTGGTAAACTTGATGGATCACAAGCAAGAGGTACCGATGAAAAGAACTGTCAGTAAAGGGGAGAAATATCAAAATGGAGAATCAAGTGCCTCCCAAAAGGTTAGAAAGGAAGCTTGTTCCTTCAATATATTGAATGAGAGTATTGCATGAGAAATATGATTACTATTTTCTACTTAATAAGCTATGCAAAAGGCAGGAAACAACAAAAAGAGCTCCATGATCCAGGCACACAGATTAGGCCAAGAGTCTGAGACAATGGTACTCAAAGAGTCAAAGTACATTGTAGAAGGATGGAGCCCAATCTCAACCAGATCACATAAATACTGTACATGCTAGAAACATAAACCCACTTACCTCACTCTTCAGAGCTGTAGCTGTTGTTCCTCGAAGTGCAGGATCTACAGAAAGTAGGGTCTCTATAAGCCTCATGGCAGTAGATGGATATTCTTTAAATGTTTCTGCAACACAACGCCTATATTGGTGTGGAGGCCTGAATATGGTTGAATGTTGCAACCGCAGTTTACGCCAATACTCCTCAGATGGTGAGCCACAAAGTTTAAAAATCTTATGCAATTGCTCAACCTACAAGTAACTAAAATTAAAATTCAGGAACCTAGCTCTATTAATATACAATATCAATTTGAAAATTTTGACAAACAGTCTAAGCTAGAATATATTGCTTTGGAAATTGACATTGTGCACAAGGCAGAGAAGAACACTTAACAAAGTCAAGCGACAGAAAGTGAAGGCATTTATGGTCAGTAAACAATGGAAACTCTATTCTGAAACATCATACCTCTGTTTTTCCAGGCAATATGGGCCTGCCACAATATAGTTCCCCCAGTATGCAACCAGCGCTCCACAAATCCACTGCAGCTCCATAATCAGATGCTCCAAGTAAAAGTTCTGGTGGTCTATACCACAGAGTTACTACACGGCTGGTCAATGGAACACCATGATGAGGGTCAAAAAAATTTGCCAAACCAAAATCTGCAATCTTTAAGATGCCATTATTGTCAATGAGAAGATTTGAGCCCTTTATGTCACGGTGGAGGACACCACGACTATGACAATGATCCAATCCACTAAGAAGCTGCTGCATGTAGCATTTAATCTGACATATAAGAAACATTACTTAGAATTTTAGACATGTAAGCACAGTGGAGAGCAAGCAGAGTTACTTCAATAAAGAGTTCAAATAAGGACAATGCTTCCCATCATTAAATATGACATAAGTATACAGAAGTGTCAATGAAAAACTATCTCAAAAACTAAAGCCGTTAATCAAAGGCTTGTGAATGGTTTATTACAACTCTAACATGCCTGCATGTAAGAGCCCTTTGGACTTGAAGCGTAGACAATGAATTTTTCTGTTTAGATGAATCATGGCGGAAGGATTGAATTCCTTATCACTTAGTCTATGAAGCTTTTGATACTCTATGTCAATGACTAACTATCCTAAAAGCTTAAGTTGTTATGTGAAAGCTCGTGATTGGTTTTATTATATCTCTAACAAAAGAATTTTGACACCATGTGAAACAGAAGACTTGAGAATGAAAAGATAACATCACTACCTGTGGTTCAGAAAACTTAATGCCAGGACCTGATGCAAGTCCTGTAAGATCATGTTCCATATATTCAAGAACAAGGTACAAGCTACGAGATGTCTGTGATGTTATCAAGCCTTCCAGCTTTATTACATTTGGATGGTCAAGCCTACGCAGAACAAGGATTTCCCTTGCCATAAACTTGACACTCTCAGGGTCAAGATTATCAAAGCGAACCCTCTTCAAGGCAACGATCTTTTGGTGAGCCACATCTCGTGCCTTATAAACAGTACTGTAAGTTCCTTGGCCAATCTGCATGGTAGAATGCAATCACATGATCATGTAGAAAGTGAGAGAGACAGAGAAAGGACTATCACCAATGTTAAGAAATAAGAAAATAAGACTCCTTTTTTCACCAAAATAAGAAGTTTACACTCACAAAAAAACGAAAAAGTTAAGCATCCTAACTGGCGTTATTTCTCTCTCTCTATCTATCTCTCTTTCTGCACAATAACAGAATGAAAATTAACCGTCTTGAACTCCAAGGCATTACTCAAACACTGCAAAATGAATTATACACAAAATCCAGTCACTCAGTTTCTATATTCTGTAATCTAACTTTATTGAGCTCTTTCCTTTCTTTCTTGGAAAAGAGGTGCAAGAAAGTGGATACAAATCACATTTACACTCATCTATGCTTCAGATGTAAAAAACTGCCACATGATTCCTGCTCAAACATTCTCATGTTAATAAAATTTATTATATTCCAAAATTTAAATATTAGGCTACCAATGTTTTTTCATTTCCCTCCATCCACTCTGCACAATTACTGGAAATAAAATCGCACTTAATCTTGTCCCCCATCCCCGGAGGCCAAAAAACCACACACAAATTAGCATAATTAATCTGAAGACATTGGCTCTGGTTCAAAATTTCCATTAATAATTTAAACCATGCCAACAAAAGATGATTTTCTTTATACATGGCAACGTTTAGAGACTTTTGGCAAGAGCATTCCAAAGACAATAGTAATAATTATTAATTAGTTAATTACACAACAGTTGAACTATAATGCAACACTAGACTGAGCAAACAAAGTGGTAACTTACTTTATAAAACCTCTCAAAAGTATTAGCACTCCGTGGTATCCACCCTTGGATAGCTTCACCAGCAACAGAAGAAAGCCAAGTTGGCCATCCTGCTGCAACTTGTTCTCCTTCTGAAGCCTTTGGAACCCTTCCAAGACCAGGATAATCAAGAACACTAAATTCGAGTTTCTCCATTTTCTTCTTCCCATTTTGATCATCATAAAACCGCACTGAGCCATTGCCTTTCTTGTCAATTAATGAAACTTCCATATCAACACCATCCAAGAACTTATCTTTCCCCCAAACTCCATCGACCCTTTTCTTAGAATTCAATCGTGAAACATTCATCTCTGAGGTCCTTTTGCTAGATGATGTCAATTCCCTTGTCAAACTTTCCCTGCTGTCTTCTACAGCTGAACTCTTGGAAGTTATGCAACCCATGTTTGCAGCAACAAGCTAATATTCAACTATACACTATTATTATCCTTGAACAAGCAGCATCACCATCCTCTAGCTAAAATATCAACAACTCCTTCATATGAATTCATGCAACCCACCAACTAATATACTCGTGCATCATTTTTTTTTCTTCCTCCAAAAACAAAGGTTGGAGTTTATCCTTATAGGCTCTTTGAATAAATTAATAATAATAAATAAATAAATAAAAATTCACGCTTCTGTGTCTATTTGAAAATTTCAAACTGACCCAATTCTAAAGTCAGCGACTTCAATCAAATACGGAATTCAGAACCCACCACTAACACTATGCCAATAATCATCAACTTCCAAAAAGGAAGCGTTTTTCGAACAAGAAGAAATTAAAAGGTGTGGGGTGAAGATTATATAAATCATAGAATCAATTAAAAAAAGAAAGGGGGGGAAGAAAAATATATATATTTTTGGAGCTTTAAAATGGGAATAAGGATAAGGATGGGATGGATCATAAACTTAATAAGAAAGAAAGAAAGTGTGGTTCCTTTGGGTGAAAGTTCAACGCGTATTCAGTAAATTAAAAAGAGTATTGTCAACCTTACATGACGGCTTTTGTCGACTAAACTCAGTCAAAAGACCTCTCTCTCTCTATCTCTCTCTCTCTCTCTCTCTCTTAATAAATATTTTCTTCATAATACATCATTAATACAACATTTTAATATTATAAGATGAGATAGGATGCTTCTGACACCCATGCTCACCGTTAGATCGCTTATGTTGATCCAACGATTATATTTATTTCTACCTTTGTATGATCATGATTTCCCAAATTTAAAGTGAAAGCATTAAATATGGAAAATCATAACCATACAAAAGTAGAAATAAATATAAAATATTAAATTTGGGAAATCATGACCATACAAAGATGAAAATAAATATAACCGTTGGATCAACATTAGACTGGGTGTCACATGGGTGTAATATAATTTGGGTGTCACAAAATCCTATCCCTTGTAAGATTACGGAGAAAAAAGAATTTATCATTTTAGACACCAAAAACTCGTGTTAATTTAGGTAAAAAAAAAAATTACTTTTTTATACACAAAATCAAGAATAGAGTAATAGTAGAGGAGTTTGAAAGAAAAAATTTAGATTCCCAAAAAATTGATATTGATAATTTTATTTATCCATATTTGATATAAGAATTGTTAAAAAATTTCTGGAAAATTAGAATCCCAAAAAAAAAAAAATACAAGAATACCAGCATGACATGGAAAATTTTCACACAGTAATATTTTCATAGTTAATTGAGGAGGGATATTCTTACTACTAAAATCTTCTACTACCATCTCACTACCTATCTAATCACCATTGAATCAACCTTTTTTATTTTTTTCAATTTTTTTTAACATTCTCTCTCTGATTCAATGGTGATTAAATAGGTAGTAAGTTAGTAGTAGAAAATTTTGGTAGTTAGAATATCCTTCTTGTTCTGCCTGTGGCAGATGTGTCCAATCTGGGTTGGATGATTGATCTAGGATTCAGGTGCTTCTCTCTGGATACCTATGAATTAGGCATTTAGTGGGATCACAGATCACTGACACTGATAATGGCTTTCGCCTTAGGAGTGTGTGTGCACATGATATTGAAATGAGTAGGGTTTTGTGTGTACATTGTTTGTGTTTCTTACCTTCCTTATATAGTGCTACCTTTGGGTTTGCTTGGATTGGGCCGCGTATGAGATGGGGCCTTGGTCCGGTCCACAACAGTTGCCCCCCAGCTCGGTAGGCTGAGTAATCAGGATGCCGGGTTGCGTTGATCGGCTAACTTCCGTTGCTTTGGCAAACTTCCAGCCTTGCTGCGCGTCCGACCTTTTTTACCTCGGATTATAAACCGAGGTACATGTATTCATAATATCCATATTCATGTTTGTTCTTTATCCGGAATCGACATCCTGGTTTCTAAATATAAGGGTTCTGGCATGTTCTTTTTATTTAAAGACGTTTTACTTCCTTATCCTGTAATGATCATCCACGTGTCTTCTTTAAGTCATCATAATATGTACCGTCAGCCCCCCTTTTGCGCCGCTTTAACATTTAATGCGACTGCGCAGACGTCCGTCATTTGTCCTGTCAGGTGTTTTTACCTTTTTGCCCCTGCCTTTTCGTTTCGCGGGTCACTAACCTTTGAACTTTCCCTCTTTCTTCTATTTCATTGACATCCTTCGTACTTCTCTTTCCCTCTTTCCCTCTGTTCTGCTGCGATTTATAGTACATCAAGATTTCTTCGTTGAGTACCAAGATTTCTTCGTCGAGTATTCTGAGTTAATTATTTCGCAGGTATGGTTTCTTATTCTCTTCTCCTTGCATTTCCTTGCTCATAATACTTTCCAAACTGAACGCATAGCTGTCTATCATTGTTGTTACTTGCATTTCTGTCCTCATCATTCTTCTTATTTGCCCAAGCTTTGTACTCGTCCCTTGTGCTTTCTGTTTTACTGCTTGTGTTTTCTATCATTGCTGGCTGGTTAGTTATATTTACCATTCTTGCTTGGAAAAATCCCTAGTATGGATGAGGGAAATTCCTATGGATATAGGAGGGCCACTTGTCCTCGCATATTTGGCCAGAGTGATGAGATTCTGGCAGAGGAAGAGGCTAGAGCTATTGAGGAGGAAACGAGTCGAAACCACAGCTTCCTTCCTGGTCCAGGACGTCGTCCACTGACTTCTGGCCCCGGACGTCATCCCCCAGCCCCTGGTTCTGGACGTCGTCCACCAGTGAGATCCCGGCCTACTGGTCGAGGGCGGTCTCGGCCCACTGGCCGAGGTCGATCATGGAATTCTAACTGTGTCGCGGCTTATTCGTCAGTAAGCACCAATCGTGTCTCGGATAGTAGACATAACCCTCATTCCCCCTCTGCTACTGGCAGTAGAGGTGTCGATATTCTAAACCAGTCCTCTGTTCAGCCCGTGTTACCTGTTCCATCCATCAGGAACCCAAATCTGTGCTTCAACTGTGTATACCTCAGTGCACAATTTATCGGAAATGGCAACGATTTCATGGCCAATTTAGTCCTGGGCAGTTGTTCTCATGACCCTGGGCTTAAAACCCCTGTTCCAATGACCTCCTCAGACAGCTCGTCAAGCTCTTCACACTGTAGCTTATTTAACTCAGGTGCGTGCTATTTGCTGCTCTTGTTTTTTAATCTACCCATTTTGCTGTTCTAGGTTCTTATGGAGTCCCCTTCTACAGAAATCAACATGGAGACAACTTCTTCCAACCAGGAGCTAGAGGTCAGGGTTGTACCAGCCGAAGAGGGTTCTGCCCCTGTGAGTGCCGACCTACGGAGACAATTTCCATGGGTTACGCAAGAGGTCCTCAGCTTCAGGTCCTCCATGACCACCGAAGAGATATCCGGGTTACCAATTGGCAACCCAGTGGGTTTTAACACCTTTCGCTTCCCCTTCTCTCCCTTCATAATATGCCTTTTAAACCACTTTTTATTAGCTCCCACCCAAATCCATCCTAATGGCTGGGCGTACATTGTCGCCTTCGAACAACTTTGTTTATCCCTGTCTGTAAATTGCTCTGTTGCTCTGTTTATGTATTTTTTTAACATATATACCCCACGTTACGGTTCTGAAACCCCCAAGTTAAAGGGTTGGGCCAGCATCCGAGTTGATGTCAGCAAACCTTCGAGGAGACTATTTTATGTTTACAGTGACTCCTTCAAAAATTTTAAAGGCTCGTACTTTAAGGTCGTAGTCGAGGTTGGTGAGAGACCTTGGTTTGTGGGAGATGATGATGAGGGAAAATTCCCACTGTATTGGTCGCATGAGCATTATCTCCGTAAGTCGGTTGATTACAAGCTTGGGTTATCTGGAGAAGACCAATGCTAAGACCTTGTTAGCCCGCGTACCCCAGGGGCATATTGCTTCCTTGGTTGCTAAATCCTATGCCACAAACGACCAACCCAGTATGCCTTCCGATATTTTTCATTGCTATTATTTCGTGGTATTGCTCTTTTGTTTGTTTTTTATTGTTGATGACCATCTTCTTTATTGCTCTACTTTGTAGGTTTAAAAATGAATCCCACCTCGGATGACGTGCCGGAGTATGTGTTAACCCGCCGTGGTAAAGGCGTCGCCCGTCCTCCACCTTCGGCAAAAAAGTAGAAAGTTGCCAACCCTTCTTTCGGGGCCGGATCGTCTAATCCGAATGCTCACCGCGGCATATCCATTCTGGACTTGACGCACGATGGCGAGAGCTGGCTGGATGGAGAGCAAGAAGAAACTCCTCTTGTGGTTGGAGGTGGTGGCACGACACGAGCCGTAGTGTCCGTCGAAAGAGGTAGTGCATCGCCCTCCCCCCTTCCTGCTGGACTAGGGAGGGGATCTCTATGGGATATGGGAGTGACAACGGAGCTGCGCGAGGTGACTCGCCCCCTCCTGCTTTCTATGGCTCCCCCCATCCATCGAAAACCGAGGCCGAAGAACTGCAGAAGGTCGAGCTGTACCTGTTCAAGGCGGCTTCTTTAATGAAACCTTACTCTCTAATGTTGGAGAAACACTCCGAGGTGTTAGCTGAGAGGGACACCTTAAGGAATGACAAGATTGTACTGCAAGGCGACCTTGACAAAATGAAGCAAAAGAATCGGATATTGACTTCCGAAGCTGCCGAGCTAAAATTATCTTTGTAGCAATCTCAAGCTGACCTAAAGTCGGTGTCGGATTCCTTCGGTCTGGAAGGAGGGAAGGAAACCTTGATTGACTTCGTTGGAGTAGGGCTGTGAGTGCTATCCGAGTTCGG